>JAUIRK010000716.1:0-128552 GCA_030549495.1 Nectonema munidae
ACAGAACCTTGAGGGATTCCACTTATTATTTCTGAAGTTGATGGCATAATCCATTCAATCGAACAATAAATTTTCTACTAAAAATATAGTCCCCGAACCCAGTCTATAAGGTTTTCTCCTATACCATAAGATTTCAACTTTACCAAGAGTTTTTCATGGGGGGACAGTATCAAAGCCTTCTGAAAGTACAAATAAGTAATGTTCACAGTTTTACTGAATTCATTTCAGGGGAAAATTCATTAGAAAATTCAATTAGATTTGTTATTGTTGATTTTTTTGGAAGAGCCATGCTGTTGCCGCGATATCAAATTGTTTTTATCAAGATGGTCACAACCTTGTCCTTTATAATCGATTCAGCACTTTGAAAATTATATTAATGACTGATATTGGTCTATAATTGGTGTTGAGCTTTTTCTCACCTTTTTTAAAAACCGGTGATACGCAGCTTAATCTCCATGATTCGGGTAGTTTACGCTCCACTAAAGACTTATTAGAGTCTTTAGAGTCTTAATGTTAGAGGTTTCGCTAAAACATTACAGATTTTTTGAAAAAAGCGGTGAAATGTTGTCAATCCAGGTGATTTAGAAACATCCAGACTTCCTGAGCTTTTGGCTTTCGGATTTCTATAGTCATTCTATCAAAGGTTGTGAAATTAGTTTAACTTCAACGTTTCTAGACAAAAGTTTACTCTCCTTTATACATGGAATAAAAGCATTCTTTGGCTTCAGATAAAAACTCATCTTCAATTATACTACCATTTTCACTCACTATTGTTTCAATAGCTAAGTTATTTTTCTTCCATTATTATATTTTCCATTACTTTTTGAGTTTTGCTTGTATTTCCTTTAGAATTTTACCTCATAATCAATTCTAGTGGCCTGGCAAACTTTCTAAGATGATTGCTACACTTTTATATTGTTCAAAACTATTTTATTGCCATACTATTTATACAGATTAAATAATCTCTTTTTATTTTTATAAATAAAATTGCATCTTTATTCATATACAATTTAATTTATCCTCTAATTTAGGAACATGAAGCCAATTTGTTTTTCCAAAAAGTTTCAAAATTTTCGAACTTGTTTCCATATCATTTTTTGTAAAATATTCAATCTATTTCTTTGAAATTGTTCTCAATAGAAATAATCAGCGAACTGAACTTATGCTTTGGAACAGCTTTTCGATATTGATGTACCTTTTGAGAAAGTAAAGACACGTAATAATGATAAATTTTTGTAAGATTTGGAAGTATAGTCAAACTTCGTATGAGATTTTCATCATTGGTTATTAATAGATCTAACAAAACTTTCATTACCACTTGACCATCTTCTCGTTGGTGCCCGGAATAACTTGTGTCAATAAACTACTTTGAACGAAGTTGTAAAACCGACTCTCAGGAGATATTATGTGGATGTCACAGTCAGTCTATCCTAGGATATTAAAATCACCCAAATAACTAAATTCATCTTTTTGAATTAGAACTATATTTAACTTCACCTATTCTATGAATTATTTTCAAGTGGTTTTTTCCGTTCGTATTAGGCTTCTATAAAAACAACTGAAAGTTGTTACTTGATTATTAAACACATTCTAATGTTCAATTTCAAACAATCAGTTGAATTAATGGAGCATGTTACAGATTAACAGCTTTTAAAATAACAATTATACCCTTCTATTTGTTACGTTATCACTAGTAAAGTATTCATGATCTATGGTGATGGGAACATTTTGAAGCCATCAATTTAAAAAGATTAAGGTTAACATTTTATATCGATTTTTTTTGATAAAAACTCAGTAACAAAAGTTATATCAAAGTTATAAATTTTAATTATTATTTTAATTTCATCTATTTTTGACAAATGGATTTGCGTTAGTATAAAAACTTTAAGAACCTGTAACTTTTATAATTTTAAAAAAAGAACCAAAAACTATTAGAAACATTAACTAATTATTTTTATTATTAAAGATAGTTCTGATCAAATGAAAGAAACATATAGTAGTGTTACAGCATCATCAAGTTTATCATCTGACTTTAAAAGTATTGTTAATGAAGCTTTTATCCAACAAAGAAATGTTGAAGATGATAAAAAAAGAAGAGTTATGAATCACGTCATACATGGTGTTGATGAGGTTCAAGACAATGATGGTACTAAAATTGATGATAGAAAATATATTGAGGAATTGCTTCAGAAACATCTTAATTTGAAAGATGTCAAAGTTAAAGAAATTCGGAGATTGGGTAAAATAAATAAAGATCAGACCAAAGCAAGAAGACCTTTACGTATTGTTTATGAAAACTTAGAATCAAAAGAGAAGGTGACAGCTTCTTTATACCTTTTAAAGAATTCCCCAAGTAATTTTAGACATATTTTCATATCCAATGATTTGAATCAAGATGAAAGGATCAAGTTAAATGAAATACGTCAGGAGGCTAAAAGTAAGAACACTGAAATTAACTCTGATTATCATTTCATTGTAAAAGGGGATCCTATTTGTGGTATGAGTATTGTTAAGAGGTATTTTCGAAAAAAAGATTAGTTAATGTTTCTAATAGTTTTGGTTCTTTTTTAAATTATAAAAGTTACAAGTTCTTAGAGATTTTTTATACTAACGCAAATCAATTATTGTCAAAAATAGATGAAATTAAAATAATAATTAAAATTTATAACTTTGATATACTTTTTGTTACTGAGTTTTTATCAAAAAAAATCGATATAAAAAATGTTAACCTTAATCTTTTTAACATTGATGGCTTCAAAATGTTCCATAATATAGATCATGAATACTTTACTAGTGATAACTTAACAAATAGAAGGGGTATAATTTGTTATTTTAAAAGCTATTAGTCTGTATACATGCTTCCATTTAATTCAACTGATTTGTTTGAAAATTTGAACATTAGAATGTGTTTTAATAATCAAGTAACAACTTTCAGTTGTTTTTATAGAAGCCCTAATGCAGACAAGGAAAAAACCACTTGAAAATAATTCATAGAATAGGTGAAGTTAAATATAGTTCTAATTCAAGAAATTTAGTTATTTTAGGTGATTTTAATTATCCTAGGATAGACTGGGATAAGTGTGACGCTCCACATAATTCTCCTGAGAGTCGGTTTTTAAACTTCGTTCAAAGTAGTTTATTGACACAAGTTATTCGGGCACCAACGAGAAGAGATCCAAGTGGTAATGAAAGTTTGTTAGATCTATTAATAACCAATGATGAAAATCTCATACAGAGTTTGACTATACTTCCAAATCTTACAAAAATTTATCATTATTGCGTGTCTTTTACTTTCTCAAAGGTACATCAATATCGAAAAGCTGTTCCAAAGTATAAGTTCAGTTCTGCTGATTATTTTTCTATTGAGAACAATTTTAAAGAAATAGATTGGAATATTTTACAAAAAAATGATATAGAAACAAGTTCGAAAATTTTTGAAACTTTTTTGAAAAAACAAATTGAGCTTCATGTACCTAAATTAGAGGATAAATTAAATTGTATATGAATAAAGATGCAATTTTTATTTATAAAAATAAAAAAAGATTATTTAATCTGTATAAATAGTATGGCAATAAAAATAGTTTTGAACAATATAAAAAATGTAGCAATCATCTTAGAAAGTTTACCAGGCCACTTAGAATTGATTATGAGGTAAAAATTCTAAAAGAATACAAGCAAAACTCAAAAAAAGTATGGAAGTATATTAATAGGAAGAAAAATAACTTAGCTATTGAAACAATATTGAGTGAAAATGGTAGTATAATTGAAGATGAGTTTTTATCTGAAGCCTTTAAAGAATACTTTTATTCCATGTATAAAAGAGAAGGTAAACTTTTGACTAGAAACGTTGAAGTTAAACTAATTTCACAACCTTTGATAGAATGACTATAGAAATATCCGAATTATGCCATAAGCTCAAAAGTCTAGATGTTTCTAAATCACCTGGTATTGACAACATTTCACCGCTTTTTTTTTCAAAAACTCTGTAATGTTTTAGCGAAGCCTCTAACATTACAGACTCTAACTAAGACTCTAATAAGTCTTTAGTGGAGCGTAAACTACCTGAATCATGGAAATTAAGCTGCGTATCACCGGTTTTTAAAAAAGGTGAGAAAAAGCTCATTACTAATTATAGACCAATATCAGTCATTAATATAATTTTCAAAGTGCTTGAATCGATTATAAAGGACAAGGTTGTTGACCATCTTGATAAAAACAATTTGATATCGCGGCAACAGCATGGCTTTCTTCCAAAAAAATCAACAATAACAAATCTAATTGAATTTTCTAATGAATTTTCCCTTGAAATGAATATCAGTAAAACTGTGAACATTATTTATTTGTACTTTCAGAAGGCTTTTGATACTGTCCCCCATGAAAAACTCTTGGTAAAGTTGAAATCTTATGGTATAGGAGAAAACCTTATAGAATGGTTCAGGGACTATATTTTTAATAGAAAATTTATTGTTCGATTGAATGGATTATGCTCATCAACTTCAGAAATAATAAGTGGAATCCCTCAAGGTTCTGTATTGGGACCTGTATTTTTCTCTATGTTTATAAATGATATTTGTGATGATCTAAAATCAAATATAAAAATTAATGCTGATGATATAAAATTATTCAAGGGTTCAAAGGGTGAAGGTACGAAGAATATACAGAATGATCTATACAAAATATATAGATGGAGTAAAGAATGGGATATGCAGTTGAATATAAATAAGTGCTATCACCTTCAAATTGGGAAAAAAGAGGATGCCAGTTTTTATATAGGCGGAACTAAGCTAAACCAAGTTGAAAAGCATAATGATCTAGGATTAATCGTTGATTCAAAGTTTTGTTTCTCTGATCATGTATTGCACGTTGTCAAGAAAGCCTTCTCTATTCTACACATGTTGAACAATACCTTCATCTTATCTGAAATCGAAATTTCTCTGTATTTATACAAATCTTTAGTCAGACCTGTTCTGGAATACGCAAATGTAATTTTTGGAAGTTCATCAATTATCAACATCAGAAAAATAGAAAAGGTTCAAAAAGTATTCACAAAGCACTTGAAAGGAATGCAAAATTTATGTTATATTGAAAGACTTCAAAAGATTGACCTGCCTTCTTTATATTATCGAAGCCTGAGAAATGAAATGATATCAATATTTAATATCGTAAAAGGAAATATGAAGATTGATGAAAAAGTTTTGCCTGAATTTTCGAAGAGAATTTCCAAATCACACTTGCTGAAGTTTGCACCTGAATCCTTTCAAAGTAAGTAGCAGATACTTAATCCAAAGAGCATACAATCACTGGAATGGCTTACCTAATGAAGTTGTTAACTCAATTACTGTGAAAGAATTTGAAAAAAAAACTCGATGAATTTTGGAAAGACAAAAGATTTGCCGTTCCTTGAAAAATACGCTATATTTGATGCAATTCTCATAGGCTGCTAGCCTCTTTAAATTGCTTAAAACTTATGTTATGTTATGTTATGTTATAACAAAAATAAATATCTTATAAGCATAATTTCGCAATATGCTCTGAAAATTACAGCTAATGGATTATTTTTACACAAATTTTTTCTAAGCACAATAATGTTCAAATTTCATTGGTTTTTTTACCTGTCACTCAATCAATTGTAAATCATGGTAGTTTTGTTTGGCATTATAATATTGCTTTTTCCGACCTAAATAAACTTTCTGAAACTTCTTTTTAGAAGATTATTTCGTTAAAAAACTTTTTTAAGAAAATCAAAGTTTATTTTTATTTAGATAATAAGAGTAGCTGTTAAACCTTATTTTTTAATTATCTCTTCAAAGTGGCAAATATCCATTTTCTCATTAGATACATACACATAGTAATATATACATTTATATATGTATATTCTTTCTTCAAAGAAAAAGATGAAATCTGGGATTGAAAGAAAGATCAAAAGAATGCAAAATAGTATTGACTTGAAATGGCGAAATCTTTCAGCGATGCCATAAAGAGATAAGGAAGAGGAATAAAGGAGATTTTTAATTTCTTGTATATATACACAATATATTTTTTTGAACAATTTCTTTCTCTCTATTTTAAGTGCCTGACACCAGCACTTTAAGACAATTGCGTCTTAAATTGCCTATATCGCTATCATCTTTCAGCATTTTTTATTGAAGCTCAATATTAAATTGCTTATTTCCAAGCTTAAAAATGAGGTTTAAAACTTACTTGTGCCATTTTCCGAAAAATACGCGAGCAGATAAAACGCTGACAGCTGATTGGGAATATTGTTAAATGGTGAGTTTTCAAAAATCTAAAGGGGAACATTGGCCTTTATGTTATGCAAGAATTTCGCCAAATAACGAAAAAATACGAATCATCTATTATAGCTTTCTCAAACAAAGTTCTTCCGAACTTTAGGATTTCCAAAAATATTCCTAGAGCTTTCTTGAGAAGAGTGAGATAAGACAATTCATTCGTTGCTGTATCATGAATATAGATGTTGTCTTTTTTAAATCCCCCCCCCCCCCATTGTGATTGAAAATCCATTTTTTGATTTTAAAGTCCCTATCATTTTTATTACGATTGAATTAGATTATGAATTTCCTTTATTGCTCTATCCTTAAAATGGCGATTCACATTATACAGATTGATTCTTTTTTCTTCTTTCTGCTTTTCACTTTTTCTAAACTTTAAAATAGAAGCCGATAATTCTGTGCTGTTCATTTTTCATTCTTTTTCTTGACATAAATACTAATCCTCAGAATTTTTTCTGGAAATTTTCTGTTTAGGTTATTTTGACATTTGAGGACCGTTATTGAGAGGTCTACAGGTAAAAATTTGATGTCCAACACCCATGTCAGTCAAAAACGTTGACGTTTGACATACTTAATCATCAAAGAGCAGTATATATTTGGCACTAGCAATACTTTCAACTGAAATATCTATAAAATAATCTTGAGAGTTCGTAAATGAATGAAATGAACAAAGTGAAACTAATTAATTAATTCTCTTTTAATTAAAGTAGTATTTCTTTTGTTTGACAAAAATATCAAACTTTTGGAAAGTCTTCAATTGATTTTTTTAAACTTATTTTATAGTCGTAAAACTCTTTAACATATCTTTAATATATTAAAAGTCTAATTTAAAAAATCACAAAAAAATGAAACTTGCTTCACCCGTAAGCGAATATTAAAATCATTTTTTTACCAAAAAATATCAACTATTACTAACCCCTAACCAACAAACAAAAGTGCTAACAAATTAAAGGCATCTTTTCTTTATTCTTAAACAAATTCTTTTTTATCCCGTTAAAATTACATTCAATGAAACTTTTATAAAATTCATTATTCGTTTAAATTAATCCTTGCATCCCAACCTTTTTTGCATTGATCCAAAAAATTTTTCAAAGTATAATATGCATATCCTTATTACGTTAGTAGTATGTTAGTACTTATAGGTTTAGAAAATGATACCGGGAATTTACGTGTAAAAAAACACTTTTACTTTAACTTTACCGAACACGTTTTATTGGTAGTTAGAAAATATCAAATAAAAAAAAGCAAAAAAAACACTTTTTAATCAATCAAATTTAATAATGTGCCTGAAATTGAAGAAAAAGTTGGGAAAATAGTTGAGAAAAATTTGCAAATTTTAAATCAATTATTTGAAAGAAACTTTACATAACAACATAAAAAATGAGCAACGCAATCTTCTTTTAGATACAAAAACCAGATGGAGCAACACAATTTCAAGATTTATCAACTTGAAAAACGTGCATTCCTATTAACGGACGCGCTTAAAACTTCATGACATTTTTGTAAACTTTTCTATGAGAAAGTGGGGAAAGTTTTAGAAGAATTAGTTAACGTTCTTCGCCCTTTTGAAATTGCCACTAAATAGAAATAAAAGAAGAACATTCAATATCTTTTATGTTGAAGGAATAAAGAAAGCTCACACCTAGCTAACGGATTTAAAGAAAACAGTAGATGAAAGATATTCTTCCCGTAGATTGATGAATGCAGTTGGAAGATTGGATTAGTATCCCCCAAAACTTTAGACGCTTTACCTTTTTTAAAATCTCATTATTCTTAAAGAATTGGATTAATATTGATTATTGATTAGTATCAATAACCAATTTTTTGTAAGAGTTGTTTTTATTATTAAATGCATAGTAATCACACACTTGCAATATAAATTAAATACACGCTAGTATAGTTGCACATATAAGTAAAAGTTAAAGATCCATGAATTTAAGTTTTATTTTCAATTTAAAAAAATAATAAAATAGGCAAAAATTAATTTTATTCAATAATTTTGTGGAAATGAAAAATTCGGTAAAATTCAAACACTATGTTAGTAGATACTTGTTGAATAAACCTTTCTTCCTTCCATATGAATGAGCTTTTAAATGCTAAGCTAATTGATTAAAGTCAAATCTATACGCATTATGATTTATTTTTTAATATGAAGCCTAGTTGCAAATGTAAAAAAGGCTTTTTTTAAGTTTCGATTTAAGAGAAGTTTATAAAATGTTCAATACGTGACTTCAATAAAAAATTATTTAAAAATAGTGGGAAAATTTACGCTGGAGGGATTCCCTCAAATATGCCATTTTACATCAATATAGAAGATAAGGCAAAGTCCGTGAGGCTCATTAGAGTAAGAATGAAATATTCAGAATTCAAAATTTCAGAGCTTTTTGGGTTGTTAGCACATGCATTCTTCAATCGGCTTCACTTTTGAAAATTTCCTGCTTCATATGATGAAAACGGAAAAATTTCAAATTAAGATTTTATCAAGAATTAAAAGTATAGGAATGGAATTAACATACGTATTTTTGGTGATTTATAGCAGGTTGCACATATATATATAGTTAGATATACTTTGAATCAAGCAAAAGATTATAACAAAAAATTGATTATACCTTGAATTGTGAATAGGAACAAA
This sequence comes from Nectonema munidae, assembly GCA_030549495.1. Classification (NCBI taxonomy): domain Eukaryota; kingdom Metazoa; phylum Nematomorpha; class Nectonematoida; family Nectonematidae; genus Nectonema; species Nectonema munidae. Next base: position 8,923 of record JAUIRK010000716.1, read on the forward strand.
AGAATAGCTTTGAAAAGGATAATGATAAATGAAACAATATGAGAACAAATCCTATAGCTAAGATAGAAACTTTTCTTTTAACTGTCAATCATTGTCGACAAACCAATCAACTCATCAGAATGGTTGCTTCATGCAATCAAAAAGCGAGCTATTTTTATTCTATACACGTTGAAAAGAGTAATAAATAATTATTATTAGAATTAAAATCTATAGGCTTCTATTAAAAAACTTTATTATCTGCAATTGTTTCAATTATAATGGAAAGTAAATTTTCCACGAATAATCGCTAAATTAGGTAGCTATCGACAATTTAATTTTAGGTAATGAAATCCGAGATTTTAGTGGAGTTCATTTGAATAATCAAAATTTATTCAAGAGTTATTCAAAATGATTCGTTTGATTGTCACGTAATTTTGATTGGTTAAATAATTTGAAAACTTTCTATCCAATCAGATCGATCATTATGCGTAGCTCTTGTATGACTTTTAGTGGAGTTCATTTGGATACTCAAAATTTATTCAAGAGATATTCAAAATAATTGGTTTGATTGTCACGCAATTTGATTGGTTAAAATAATTTTAAAAACTTCAAAAATTTCTATCCAATCAGATCAACCGCGTAGCTCTTGTGTGACTTTTAGTGGAGTTCACTTGAATAGTCAAAATATATTCAAAAGATATTCCAAAAAAATCTTTTTTTTGCTTTCAGATGAAATGAAATTTAATAAAAAAAATTTTACTTAGAGTATTAAGTATATATTTTTTATCCAATTTTTTCTGCTTACTAAGTTTGAGATTTTTTAAATTTCTTAGTGTTAATTTTTTTGAAAAATAGAATTTAATTCAAATACAAGGCAAAAAATTAAATTTAAAATTTTTATATAAGCTTAGATTTATTCGATTGCTTGCGATTTGTGAGTAAAACTGTTTAAAAATATTTCTTTTTTCTTTAATAAAATAATTTGGAAAAAAATTCTATAGTATTTTTCCAAGCTACCTACGTTAAAAATCATTTTTTGACATTTTTAATGGTTTTAAATATGATATTTTATTATTTGTAGATACAACTAAAGAAACAGTATAAGACTAAATTGAAAGAAATCAAGTATAAGTTTTACAAATTATGAAAAAAAATTAAAATAAAAATCTTTTTCTTTGCACAGAATATACCTGTTGAATGTACCCGCAAAATATATTTATAATTCAGTCATCCCCATAAAATTTTTATTTAGAAACATCTATCACAAAAGAAGTAAAAATATTAGCTTAAACTGTTTTATAACTTTTTTACAAAAGAAAATTTTTGACTTTAAACTTCCTTGCAAATGCTTCAAAATATAAATATACGCCATTCTCAAAGTAATGTATTTAATTTAGGTCTGATTGTAAGACCAAAAAATCATTTGATCGATTTTGATCAAATAATCGTGAAAGTCGTATCAGTGACGTAGCCGGGTAATAATTTTTGCGCAAGAAACTTCAAGAAGCAATTTTTGCAGGTATGTAATATGCAACATATGTTTATCCTTGCCACAATGTATATCTGTTTTATCTTCGAATTTCACTACCAAGTAATATACTTCAAAGAATAAGTCTTGTTAAAGTAAACTAGAAGATAGAAGAAGACATTGCCTTCAAAATTGATTTGGCAGTATTTGTAAAAAAATTTTAATATTCTTAGAGGTTTTTCAATTTCTCAATCGTCGTTATAGAGGGTATACTGAAAGGATTATTATTGGAGTGAAGGTCAATTGATATAGATAAAATGATTATATGTTTTGATACAAAGTCATGTTTCATTTGGGTTAATAAGTCTGATAACACTTTCTTAAAATTGCATTCTCAAATTTTTTATTGATCTTTTAAATATTCTAAAATCTTTACACTTTTTGATTAAATCCCCTAAAACAGGGTCGACAAACTTTCAAACTGAAAGGGCCATAACAGTCTACTAAAAAAATTAAAATAACTTAAGAGCCAGGAAGTATTTTGTGTTTGAAAAGATAAAAAATATTATATATATATATATAAAAGTATGCTAAAGTAATTACGTTAACTATTGAAAAATGAGTTTTAAAACAAAAATACCATTCATTTCGTTTAATGTGAGCAATGAGATTGCCTTTCCTTTGAAAGTTTCCATATGTCTGGCGTGTGGGTAGTAGATTTTAAATTGAGGCAGGCTTCCAATTGAAATCTGTAATTTGATTTCTCAGTTTACCTTTAAGAAAATTCATGCAAGAAAACGATTCTTCACACAAGTAGGGCGAAGCGAAAATGGCAAGGATACCATATGCAAACTTTTTAAACTTAGAGTATGAGTTAGGAAGGCAATTCGAAATATTAAAAATAATTAATCCGCACTTTGGCCAATCTTTTGATAGAGAGTAGCCTTGTTCAGAAATCAATTCGCTTTTTTTTCTTTCTAATTCCGCCATTCCAGTTTTAACAAGAACAAATTTTGAGAACCACATTCTCCTTGCTTACGATCAATTGTAACTCAAAAAACCTTTAGCAAAAAGATTCTCCCCATATTTAAAACCCGTATCTTGAAATATTCTTCATTGATTGAGTTCTTGTTATTTGGAAAGTGATTTAAATTCTCATTTTCTAAATCTTCAACAAAAAAATCTCTTCCTGAATAGAAAATGCAGTGCTTTCATTTCCTTGTAATTTGAGATTAAGATGAGAAGTAATATCCACCATTAAATATATTTTTGCAAACATTCATCTTCTGTTAATTCTGGAAAGTAAACACCAATATTTTGGAGAGAAAAAAATCTTTACGTTCACAAAATGTTTCCGCGTGTTGCCTCTGGAAAGCCTTCGAACTCTATTGCATTGTAAAAGATCACAAAACTCGCTCCACCATTTCACTTAGCAAAACTTTGAATTGACAATGGCTAAGACTCCTAGCTTAAATCGTGTTGGTGATTTTAATTGCCAAATCCATAACTTTTTCGATTTCTACTGGCACAAAGTGCTTCTTGAGGAAGTTTCATATAAAATGAAAAGTAATGAGTTTGTGATTAAGCTTTTCCTTAAATAGTGAAATAAAGTTCTTTCTTGTTCCAGTCAACAGTCATACCTTTTGCACCACGGCTTGAGCTTGAAACAATTTTATTAAGTGCAATCCGATTTTTTTCTAAGCAATTAACAACGCTATTTGATATATCTTCTCCACGCGTATGAGTCATTAATGGCAGCAATTCTTGTAGTTCTTCTCTGGGACCCTCGGATGATAGATATCGTAAGAGAGGAACTTGGGCTGTATCCTTGATGTCTAAGGACTCACCCCCTGCAATTGAAAAAATGAGGCTGCCTCAATGTGTTTAACCTACTGACTGGTTACATTTTAAGACATTTTTACTGTTCTATTTACAACCATTTTTTTGCAGGTCAAGGACCTTTTGGATTTTATTTATTTTGTTTCTAAAATCTTTGAAAAGTTCTCCAGCAATAAAACATTTTTTTATACATTCACCATCTGAGAATGCTTTTTCTCTTTTGGCAATCTCTTTACTCACTATAAAACTAGCAATATTAAACATCATTGACAGTTTGCCTCCAATTATTAAAAGTAGAACTTGACTTTCGAAAATGTGTTCTGAGTTCTTGAATCGTTTTTATTCTCAATTCTCCAACTGGAAATTCCTCAGCAAAAGCAGCATGCTTTGCTTTAAAGGGCGTTTCTATATTTGATGTTTTTGTTGTGTGGCAGTTTCTCTCGGCAAATAAGAGGGGTTGGAAGGCCTTCTGAATTTGGAATGAAAGCAAAAGTTTCACTACACTCAGTTAAAAAGTACACTGTTCTCTATTCTCCTTTTCTATTTCTTTTTACAAGACATATTTGATTGAACTGAAGAAAAATATATTTGATATGAAAGTAAAATTAATTTCATGTTAAAAAATAAACAATTCCTCATGCATCACCATTAATAACCACAAAGAAAGTTGATGTCAGAGTTTTAACCATAATAGTATCTTAATGCTTAACGCTCAATTCAGAGATGTTTGAAAACTTTATATCAAGGGAAAATGTATCCAAATTTTCATCAAAAGATTGATATGTTATTCATATTTGTTTTAGCTTATATCGGAAAATAAAGTGCTATATTAGATTTATTAAACATGCTTGATTTTCATGTCAGTAACAATGAAAGTGAATTGTTACATTGTGCTTTCAAGAACTGGAGCGAATCATTTAAAATATATCGCGCCTGAAAAAGAAAATGTGAAGAAACTAAAACATTATGCTTTTAAAAAATTTTTTTGTACTCAAAAAAATTATAAAGAAACTTTTCGCAAATTAATATATTAGAATCATTGAATAAATTTAATATATCCAAAAGAGCCACGTATTTCCAGCAGAAAGAGCAACATGTGGCTCGCGAGCCATAGTTTGCCGACCTCTGCGGGCCTATAATAATGTCCAAATTTATTGATTTTGATATATTCCGAAAATTTCTTTTTCCCAATAAAGTATGTAGACATGTTAACTTAAATTATGAAATCTCATACAGAAAAATTTTGTATTACTATCTCACTTTCTTAAAATTCCATAAACGCAAAAATACTTTTTTTGTATATCAATCATTAATTCAAAAGTCAATACAAATAAATATTATAGCTTTAAACAATGAAATAATTATTGACACCATTTTCTTTCTTTATTTGCGCGCGCTTTTGTAATTCAGCTTCCAGCTCTTCAAAGTGTGATTAGAACTTTTAAGTTTTCGCCCAGATTAACTTTCGCCCCAGCCCGCATTTGGGCTAGAGATGCCACTCTCTACATTAGACACTGTTTGGTTCAAAAGAAACTGATAAAAATGTTGGGAAGAATATGAGATTGAAGCAAGAAGCAAAGTGTCTGTTATGATTTTTATTTCGCAAAAAGTTGTCAAATAATTAATGATTTTTTTAAATATTAATCAATATTAATATTTGGGAAAAGCGTTGTCTTTAGCTAAAAAGGAGCTAAAATTGAAAAAAAAAATTTTATGTTAATAAAATTTTTTATGAAGTTCCAAATCTTCCAAAACTTCACAAGAAGACGCAGATTATATATTCAAATTTTAGAACGCCAATTTTTTAATAACTTCAGAAAGCAATTGATATTCATTACAATTTTTATTGCTATTTTTCAAAGCACACTTAATAATAATAATCAGGAATATACTTTTTAGTTTATATTTGAATCCTTGGTTCAGTTTTAATAATAATAGTGAGTTGAACAAATGAGTTCTCTACTTCTGCATTCGAACCTGGCAAACACAGGATACTTTTTGAATGCGGTTTACTAAATCTTGAAAAGTGTTTTATGTAACAGCATGCTGAAATTGATGAACTTTTTTGAAAATTTTTAAAGTTATTCCTTCCAGTTAACTGTATGAAGTTTTTCCACTAAAATTGCATTTTTGTTAAAACATCCTCATTTCAGTGTTTTCATCGCAAAGCACAATGAACAACTGCTTGGGTGTTTTCTATATAATATTTTCATAGCTGTTAAAAAAAAAAATTAAAAAAAAACCGCTAAAAAAATCTCTTTCACTAAAAGCAAAGTAAAGTCGTTAAAATAAAATTAGAATCGTTTAATTCCTTAACTTTTTCGCTGAATTGGCAAATACGATTCACAGCAACATTGTAAATAATCAAAAGTTTGAAAAAAACAACATCCTTTTAAAAGAGATAAACAAAGAAGCAGAAGCAAATATAAACGAAACTGAAACTCATGCCTCTGTTCTTTTAGAGTTAGACAAAAAAAGTACCAGCTTTTTCGGGAGTAAAAAAAGTTTACTCCGAAGAAATTTTAATAGAGAGCAAAAAAATGAAATTTGTTAGCCGCATAATTGAATTACAAATTTCATTATTTCTTTTAATAATTATCATCAAATTAATTAACTAGTTAACTATAACTAGCTGCCGTAAACCTCTCTAAACCGGCCATTGGTTTGACAAAGAAAAACGGCTGCTTTAGTGAAAATTTTGTTCAAGTCAACATTTGTTCTACCTTTTTTATCAGCAATTCCCAAGTTTATATGTATAATTCTCTTAAAAAGTTTACATACATTCTCCTCCATCACACACCCTTTTTAATTGTAAAATTTGTTTCCTATATATTTCATTTTCTATTTATAAATGTAAAGAAGAATAAATTTTTTTTATTTTTATTTGGAAAAGTTCTTAAAATGCTTTACAAACGTATAGCGCCCTTTTTTTTTTTAAATTTTTTTTTGAATACTTACTTCTTCCATTTCCGTAATCATAGAGGGAGTTTTTTGTTAAACGACACTGACAGTAGTATTTTCGTAAATTTTTTTGAACTCTTCAAGACTTTCTTGTAGTTATAAGAACGTTTATGTTTGATTTGGCTATTTGCTTTCAAGATCTTGTTCAGGATTGCTAGCGTGAGATCTTCTTCCCATTTTTGGAGTCATCTTCAGGAGACGATGTGCGATCAAAGTTTGCGTCCGCATTGCCTAATTTTCGCTCCTCCGTTAATTCGCAAAGTTTTAACATCATCGTTATCATCATTATTTTTTTCTAAATTTTTGAAGTTCAAGGAAGAAAATGGAACTAAAGCAAAAGCTTTTTCAATCGTAGTTTCCTTCACTGTGTGAGAAATGAGAAATGAGGATTGAGCCACAAAGTTCTGCTCACCTGAATTTGCATTTACGATTTTATTAAGAAGCGAAGAATTGATTAGTTTTCGATAACGAATTTTAAAATCTTTGCTTTTCTGGACAAGTGGTTGAGGTAGATACAATATTGCTGGCGCGAACGTCTTGTGTTTATGGGAAAAAGCAGTGCCAAGGAACATTGCAACTGTGTGTATCAGACCACTGTGTGAATAAATTTGCTGTGAGCCAAGCTTTTTATTTCGGAGATGGATGACAGGTAAGTGAGTGGTGTTAAAAAACTTTTAAACAACTTGGATTGAAAGCTGATCCCATAAGGATAAAAATAAAATGAGGTTTAAATAAAATTGTACTTTACCTACTACCAAGGATTTAAGTTTTCTCCATGTTAATATACACACCCACAGCACAGTAACTCTTTTTCCACGTTTACAGTAGTGATCTTTAGTTGAAAGTGTTTTTTCCTGGCAGATCCAGAAAGAATAAGTCAGTCTCTTCACAGTTGAATATGTCATATAATAGCAAGTAGACGATTTTTAAAAATAGTATCCACGCTGTTATTCTTTCTCTCCACAAACTTTATTTGCATTGAGAGAATAACGGATATTGCGCCATTTGTTCAAGCAACCAATTGATGCATTAAATTCGATTATTTAGAGTTTAGTTGTACACATAAGTTCTTTTTTTGAATCCTTAGATAGATATTTTGCACGAGCAGTGCTAAACCACTTCGACCATTTCTATCAAAAATTACAGTTCCTATTAAATGTTTTTTGCAAAGTACTCCAACATTTGATTTGCCAATATTATACTTTTCAGGGAAACTGTCTTTGTGATCGTTTTGGAAAATCATTGACGTTCACGTTTTTTGAACTAGGCATCCCTAAAAACGCATTCCATCTTAACAATCTCAACATCTTAAGCAAAAAAGTGGGCGCTGTGCGGATTTTAAAGGAGTGGACATTTTAACGAGAAATATTTACATAAAATTTCGATATGTATAGCAAAGAGGAGTTTTAAACTTGTCCGGTTTAATAAAGGGGCCTCGTTTTATGAGAGACTACTACCGATCTACAGAAGTTCTTCTCTAACTGATGGACAAAATAAACGAAAAAAGAATGTAAAATTCTAAGAAAGTATTTACCGAATAGCATCATATAAAAATTAATAGTGGGAAGTAGTTGGTTGGCTCGCTCTCTACAATTATTATTAATTACTTTGTTAATGATGTCTACTTTTCCTATACTATACCCGTATATGTATATACATACATACATCATATACATATACAATGATTCATTATGGTAGAAAAAGTTTTGAGTATTGGAAAAGAGTGGCTTTGTATTCCCTAGAGATGATTTAAAATTACACACAATTTTGCTCGCTTCTCTCTCTCCCTCTCTCTGAAGCAAGGCGTGCGAAACATGAACTACATCGCTGGAAGAGATCATACAATCTTGAGAGTATATAGCGCAGGACAACTTAATTGCTCCGCTTCTAAAATGGAGTGTGTGCAGAACAAAAATGAAAGATTTTTTATGAACAACGTTTATAATTGAATTGAAGCGAATATTGTAGCTTCTAGCTTTCCTTTTTTGCATTTACACACAGACATATGCATATGTGTACTACGCACTTGATTTAATGAGCTAAAGATGTATTAATTCAAATGGAATTGATTACAAAAAACTCTACTTCTTGAAATTTTTTCTTTGAAATTTGGCGTTGTCTATCAACAAGTTGAAAGTGGTTGAGGATGTCAAACAGATAAACTTTAAATAACAAAGTTTTCAATCAGTTTTATTTGTTACATATTTTTCATGTATGGACAAACAAAACCTTTAAAAAGGGTTAAGAGATAACTTAAATACATGTCTTTCCTAGACCCATTATAAATTTTGACACACACACACACACACACATACACACACACACACACACACACACACACACACACACACACACACACACACACACACACACACACACATACACACACACACACACACACACACACACACACACACACACACACACACACACACACACACACACACACACACACACACACACACACACACACACACACACACACACACACACACACACACACACACACACACACACACACACACACACACACACACACACACACACACACACACACACACACACACACACACACACACACACACACACACACACACACACACACACACACACACACACACACACACACACACACACACACACACACACACACACACACACACACACACACACACACACACACACACACACACACACACACACACACACACACACACACACACACACACACACACACACACACACACACACACACACACACACACACACACACACACACACACACACACACACACACACACACACACACACACACACACACACACACACACACACACACACACACACACACACACACACACACACACACACACACACACACACACACACACACACACACACACACACACACACACACACACACACACACACACACACACACACACACACACACACACACACACACACACACACACACACACACACACACACACACACACACACACACACACACACACACACACACACACACACACACACACACACACACACACACACACACACACACACACACACACACACACACACACACACACACACACACACACACACACACACACACACACACACACACACACACACACACACACACACACACACACACACACACACACACACACACACACACACACACACACACACACACACACACACACACACACACACACACACACACACACACACACACACACACACACACACACACACACACACACACACACACACACACACACACACACACACACACACACACACACACACACACACACACACACACACACACACACACACACACACACACACACACACACACACACACACACACACACACACACACACACACACACACACACACACACACACACACACACACACACACACACACACACACACACACACACACACACACACACACACACACACACACACACACACACACACACACACACACACACACACACACACACACACACACACACACACACACACACACACACACACACACACACACACACACACACACACACACACACACACACACACACACACACACACACACACACACACACACACACACACACACACACACACACACACACACACACACACACACACACACACACACACACACACACACACACACACACACACACACACACACACACACACACACACACACACACACACACACACACACACACACACACACACACACACACACACACACACACACACACACACACACACACACACACACACACACACACACACACACACACACACACACACACACACACACACACACACACACACACACACACACACACACACACACACACACACACACACACACACACACACACACACACACACACACACACACACACACACACACACACACACACACACACACACACACACACACACACACACACACACACACACACACACACACACACACACACACACACACACACACACACACACACACACACACACACACACACACACACACACACACACACACACACACACACACACACACACACACACACACACACACACACACACACACACACACACACACACACACACACACACACACACACACACACACACACACACACACACACACACACACACACACACACACACACACACACACACACACACACACACACACACACACACACACACACACACACACACACACACACACACACACACACACACACACACACACACACACACACACACACACACACACACACACACACACACACACACACACACACACACACACACACACACACACACACACACACACACACACACACACACACACACACACACACACACACACACACACACACACACACACACACACACACACACACACACACACACACACACACACACACACACACACACACACACACACACACACACACACACACACACACACACACACACACACACACACACACACACACACACACACACACACACACACACACACACACACACACACACACACACACACACACACACACACACACACACACACACACACACACACACACACACACACACACACACACACACACACACACACACACACACACACACACACACACACACACACACACACACACACACACACACACACACACACACACACACACACACACACACACACACACACACACACACACACACACACACACACACACACACACACACACACACACACACACACACACACACACACACACACACACACACACACACACACACACACACGCACACACACACAATAATTTAAAATTTTATTAATTATTATCTTTTTATATCATTAAAAGAATTGTTTGGCTTGGACGAAGACTTCCCATTTTACTTTTCCTGTTTTACGGTTAAATTTCAGACACAAATTCTTTTATAATAAAATTTAAAAATTATAAAAAAAAGTTTACCACAAGTTTTTGGTGTTCAAATCCTCCCCACCCACCCCACCCCCCCCCTCTCCCAAACAAATATGAATGTTAAAGATGTGTGGTCTTGATAGAAATATAAATTTTAACTACCGTTTTATCGCATTTTTGCCTGTTTTTGTAAAAATCATTCCAGTATATGTACTTAATTTATTCAACAAATCAAACTTGTAATAAAACATGTTGCACAATTTTTTTTAAAAGTTCCGCTTTTCTACGTATTTTTCCTCACGGGCGTGCCTTAAATTATTATTTATCATCTTCTTTAGTAATTGAAATTTAATTACATTAAACAATTTCAACAGGAAATAAAAATACATACAATTTATTTTTTAATATCGATTTGAATTTTTTTTCTTGACTATGTTTTTTATACAATATCTAATCATATTTGATGAAACAAAAGACATCAAATCACACGCACCCACATATAGACGTGCTTGAAAAGCGGTCCAAGTCAATCGGGTCCTCATAATATCCAGACCAAGACTCTACATCTACGAACCAGATGGGGCTGACTACAAAAATTAAGGATTCGGCTGAACAGAATCACCAGGACGGGTTTGAACCTGTCCTGAAAATAAGTATACCCACCCCCACATACATACACAGACACAACTATAATTTCTGTTTTGTCGATTAAATACGATAATAGCTATGAACACCAATATGGATGTATATAGTGTAAAACTATTTTTTATTAAAAAAAACTTTCATCTTTATCTTCATGTTGAAAATCCTGATCTATTTGATTTGAGTCGGAAAAGTTTACAATTTTTAGCATACTACGTTATTTATAACAAAGCCCAAAAGTCGATAAACGGATGATAAATTAATAAAATAAAAATTTTCAAGCACTAACCTTATGTGTCGTCGGTCTGTGTAGCGAGAACGAGGAATTTCTTAGGGAATCAACGCGTATAAATAAAGCTTACGTCTATATTTCAGCAAACGCATAAAATGCACGCTGTTTTATTGATCACGAAAAGCTTTGCACAATCTTCAAAACTTTGATATAAAAAATTGTTCACACACACTTTCTCGTTGTTATACATAGTATATATATATGAATGATATACTAATATGGAAAGTCAAAGATATTTAGTATAAATTATTATCACCATTATTATAGAGATGGATAAGTTAGTTTTTCTGTATCAGAATCCAATGAAAGAAGAATATTCAGTGTGATCCAGTGATGACAAGCGACAAAGCTGGATCAGTCAGTACCACTGTTGAGTGTTGCGTGTCTGTGTGCGTTTTTATGACTTGTAAATTGCAATACTTCAACAGCTCTAATCTACAATCTTTGCAAAAAACTCAAACATAATAATATTTCATCTTTTTTTTAATTCTAATTTCAAAGTTCGAGAATGTGTGTATCCAACGCCAATTTTGTGCACTTAATCAAAATGGACGTATTCTATGCAATCGAGTACATCAATTTGACATATACGCAAAAAAGATTTATATGTATTATGTATATCATATCATATCATATTATAAGCAATATTGATGAATATATTGAAGTTGGAGTTCTTAAGTCTTGACAAATAAGGATTGACTTAATAATATTATATTATATTATTCAATTAGAATTTGACATTTTTTTCTCACAAACATCATACAAGTTCCATCCACGTTGCACATCATTAGTACAAGTGGATGATGAATATTTACACTATTCTACACGATTGCATACTCCACTTCTCAACATCAGAAGAAAGAGTCGTGGTTTAGTTCTCGTTGAAAACGATTTTTACTCATAGATATTCATTATTTATGGCAAAAAGCTCATCTTAGTAAGAGAATTTATTATGCCACAAGAAGGGAAGTGTTGAGGATTTTACACTTTAAAAAAAAAGAATACAGGAAAAGATCTCTTAACCCCAATAACATGTATCAAATATTATTTATTAATAATATATAAGATATTGCATGCCTTCAAACGCTTCTATTTTTGTAGCATATACCTTTTATAATCATATTTTTTATTTAGGAACAAGATACATTCCGTTGTGCCGGTTTTTTACCCTGGTTTTCTTCCTCTGAAGAATTCAAAGGTTTTTACGGTTAGGTAGTGCTCTAGCGACGCGATTCTACGTGGTTAGTAATCAAGCTATCACTAGACAATAAGTTTGTTTCCCAAATTGGGAGCGTTCGCGTTAGGATTGTATCTTTCACTCAGTTGTATTTATATATTGTCACATAAATTCTTGTAAAATACTATATATAACAAGGTATAGCTATGCAGTAACAAGGGCCGGTAGGTGTTTAGTGGGATGGAAAGTCCAGTTAGACTTGGACTCAGCATTCCGTGCGGGCCACGATATCCGAAAGGATGGGTGCGAACGCAACAAACAACTTAATTAATTAATTTATTATTTTGCGACATCTTTTATCACATCGATAAAAAACGCATATGTTATATTTGGGTTGTATTTCATGCATACTACATATAATCAATGTTGTTGATATTTATTATTGTCTTGAAGATATTATATCCGCTTTCCACTCTTTATTTATTCCCCTACCCCACTTGTTACTTTTATTCGGATAAAGAAACTTAGTTTCGAAAGCGCTTGAAAAAAAAGTTTTCAATTCTTTTTAGCCGCTTTCTTCATAATGGGTACGTTTGTCATATATTTACAGAATAATGAGGATAATGGCGTAGAGTAAAAATTGAGCGAGTGAATATTCATGAAAGAAAAAATGGAAAGTGAATAATGGCGGCAACTTTGTTCTACAACACAAAACCACAAAATTGGAATAAAGCGCTAATTAAAACACTTAATTTGCATTTTAAATTTGAAAAAATATATATATTATATATGTGGATGAATGAATACATACAAATTAATTATTTTTTACAAAGTGTTATCATCATCATCAACAACATCATTATCATCAACATCACATCATCATCATCATCCACATCAACATCACTCCCTCATCATCACCCACATCAACATCACATCATCATCACCCACAGCATCATTCTCATCATCATCATCATCATCCACATCATCATCATCATCATCCACATCATCATCATCATCATCATCATCATAATCATCATCATCATCATCATCATCATCATCATCATCATCATCATCATCATCATCATCATCATCATCATCATCATCATCATCATCATCATCATCATCATCATCATCATCATCATCATCATCATCATCATCATCATCATCATCATCATCATCATCATCATCATCATCATCATCATCATCATCATCATCATCATCATCATCATCATCATCATCATCATCATCATCATCATCATCATCATCATCATCATCATCATCATCATCATCATCATCATCATCATCATCATCATCATCATCATCATCATCATCATCATCATCATCATCATCATCATCATCATCATCATCATCATCATCATCATCATCATCATCATCATCATCATCATCATCATCATCATCATCATCATCATCATCATCATCATCATCATCATCATCATCATCATCATCATCATCATCATCATCATCATCATCATCATCATCATCATCATCATCATCATCATCATCATCATCATCATCATCATCATCATCATCATCATCATCATCATCATCATCATCATCATCATCATCATCATCATCATCATCATCATCATCATCATCATCATCATCATCATCATCATCATCATCATCATCATCATCATCATCATCATCATCATCATCATCATCATCATCATCATCATCATCATCATCATCATCATCATCATCATCATCATCATCATCATCATCATCATCATCATCATCATCATCATCATCATCATCATCATCATCATCATCATCATCATCATCATCATCATCATCATCATCATCATCATCATCATCATCATCATCATCATCATCATCATCATCATCATCATCATCATCATCATCATCATCATCATCATCATCATCATCATCATCATCATCATCATCATCATCATCATCATCATCATCATCATAATCATCATCATCATCATCATCATAATCATCATCATCACAACCACCACCACTACCACCACCACCCCCACCACCACCATCATCATCATCATCATCTCCATCATCATCATCATATTTTCCAAAGGCTAGTGATATCGGCTAACATATAGATGATTGTAAATAAATGTAAACTTTTTTTCAATTAAAAAGTGTAGCATTCCTTTTGCAACACTCAACAAAAGTACCATTCCATAATGACGCTTCAAACTTCTTGATCCTAATTAAAAGATTAAATATTACAAAAAATATTTTTTAATTCAATTTTTCTCATTTGATTTCATTTAATTGAAAAGTGCGAACAACAATTATCCTCAACATCATCCACTGCATTTTGATCTTTTCACAGCTCTCTCTCTCTTCCTCTCTTTCCATTTCCTTCTCCCCTTCTTCTTTGCCTTCCATCTTTCTTTGCCTACTCGTTCACAAATGATTTTGCTTATTTTCAATAAATGTCATGAAAGTCGCACAAAGCAGGATATATGCAAGTTGAAATGTAAAGATATGCATATATTTTAAGAAAGTCATATAAAGCAATTTAAGTATCAACGATGTGATAGCCAAAATGAATTCTTTTTTTGGGAAAATAAACGCATCCTACCTTACACTTTGTACTTTCGGGTTAACAACAAGATTTAAGTTGTTTAGTTAATTCCACTAAACAAATTTTCTAAATTTAAAAGTAAAAAAACATTTTTTAAATTTAGTACTTGAAACTAAATCCTGATGATCATCATTTATTTAAGTCAGTTATGTTGAGAATAAAGACTTAAATCAGAACTCATTTAAAAATCACGTTGTTAGAAGGAAATTGAGAGCCCTCTAAGTTATGCACTCAAGGCAATAGCAAGTCACTATCAATTTCACTAGTTGACTGAAATTTTCACACATTACACGAATTGACTAATTTGAGCGATTTAATTTAAAGACATTTATTGCGAATATGGCTTTTGTATATATTATAAATAAACATTTGATTAAATTTTAATACTTTGAAATTGGCGAAGAATGCTATCAAATTAATTTAATTTTCTTTTCGAATATTTCAAGTTGTGGTGTGATCAAGATTAATGTAAGGCTTAAAACACTTTTAAATGTGATTCACTTTTCATGAATTAATCATGGGCATCGACCTGTTCAATAAATCAAGATGGCATCACATTTTTCATAATCAGCGTGGATTTCTTTCTTTGCAATCTCGTTGTATTAAGCAAAAAACGCCTTTCTTCGTAATACGTTCGTTGTGAAAAGGAACTGTTCTTTACTTTAGGTTAATAAAATTTTTGGCAGGACCTTGTTTAACATTTAATTTTAGTTAAATGCTAGGTTTAAATGATTTATTTCTAAAAAATAATTGTTTGACAAAAACACGAAATTAACTCTAAAACTAACTTAATATTTTTTAGCTAAAGCAAAATTAATAAATACTTTTATTTTATGTAAAATTTGAATTTTAACAAAGAAAAATATTTATGTTTGAACAAATAATATTTCTTCTTTAACTTTATCAAATCATTTTTAATTATATCAATTTCTCAATTCTCATTCTATTTTATTTAAAATATAGAAATGAAAAAATGAGCTTCATTCCAAATTTTTTCTTAAATCATCGATATTATATATTTTTTATGGATGAAGGCTAAAATAAATCAGAAGTAGATATACGGGTATGCATGTATATATATCTATCAAAAAAGAACATACAAATTTATCTATGATATATTAATATAAAAGGCATATATATATATGACTGAAGAAATAAATCAAAAAATGTGATTAAAGCTTTTATCGGAAGACGTCAATATAATGCATTTATTTAATTAATGTCTGCTTTGTTAAAAGTATAAAAAACCACTCAATTTTTACATGGATATATTAATTATATGATATATAATTATATATATACTAGCCGGTCCCGTGGTCGTTTCTCGCTTCGCTCGAAACAGTGTTTCTCGCTGCGCTCGAAACATAGGATTCTGGGTAGTGTGTATATTGAGTTGCTAATTCAAATTCGCTTCGCTCGAAACGACCATGGGACCGGCTAGTTTTTTATTGTTTAGGCTACGCTCGAAACATAGAATTCTTGTAGTGTGAATTTTGAGTTGCTAATAGTGTTATATGGTATGGTGATCAGTTTTTAGAATATTTGTACCTTTTCTGTGTATTTTTCTATTACACCATATAAAAAAAAGGTATTTCAACCAATCAGAATGCTTCAAGCGACACTCACAATACAGATATATGAACTCATCACACATATAAAAATACACATAGAACATATAATAATTTCAACCAATCAGAATGCTTCAAACACATACACACATATAAACTCATCACACCATATAAAAATACACACAAAACATTTAATAATTTCAACCAATCAGAATGCTTCCAGCGACACACAGACACACACACACACACACGCTAGCTTATTATAATATAGATGTATAAATGATAAATGTTATTTCATTAACTTTTTATGGCAAAATCTTTGAACTTATAAATGATATTCTTGAAATAATTCATTTTTAATATCGTTATATATATTTATCCCTCACTCAAGAAATATAGTTCTTAATATGGACTGAATAAAAGCAGATTTGTAATTTTTGAGACACTTGATATCATGACCTGCTATTGAATATGGTAACAGTTCCAATTTTACTGAGCCAATATAAGTTTTACACATTAGTTTGTCTTTTTTTTTAGGTATATCTGTTTTTGTAAAAGTATGCTAATGTAATATTTTTATATCTTTATAGAAAAATAGTGAAAAAATGAAAAAGTCTAAATTGTGTATAAAAGATCTATCAAAGGAATAAGAAATCTTAAATATGATGAAAGTCTAAAATCTTCAAGATAATTATAAACATTGACAAGATACGCGAAACAAAATTTGCTTTTATTTTTCACTTCCCCAAAGACACTTAAAATGACCACAGTCTTTGATGCTTCATCATCTTGGCACGAACAATTCTATTTATCTCGATGGTGTGTATAGAAGATTAGGATTCCATTGCACATATCATGGTTCAATAGATTTTTTTTAATCGTTCTACTCTATTTTTATATACTGTTGTATTAATATTAATAATAAATATTTTTAGTAGAATACTTGAATGGCGTATATTCAACAGCCCGATATATGTTCATTATATTGCTTAAAATATATATGTAATTTTATATTATGTTGGCTAGATGAGCGTTTTTCAACCAGTTTTCCTTGGAATCTGTATATTCTTCCACAAAACTTCCAATTTAAGATAAAAAATATATTTTTTAATTCATCAAAAATGAATATTACTCATATTATTTAAGATAAAATATATTTAAATTTAAAAATTAATGTCTCAAAAAAGAGGAATTTCAAAGTATTGTGAGAAAATGGTGCTCACTTTTTTCATTTTCTTGTTTAATAAATTGTGCGCCTCTTTTTCCATATTTACTTCCTGTTTAGTTTCAGGATTTTTTTTCAGATATAAGGTTAACAATCTATTCATGAACTAAAATCATTTTACGAATGTCGTCTATGAATAGAAGAAGCCTATAAAGAATATAGATGCTAAACAAAGGCAAACCCTAATCTTAACCCTTAACCTAACTGAAATAGCAATTAATATAATTTAAATCAATAAAATAATTTTGGGAACCGTATGAGTTCTTTTTAGTAGTGCATATAAGCTTGTTGTATGTACTTCATTTCTTCTATACTTTATATGGTATCTAATTTAGCTCTTAATTATAAACTGATTGTTACTTTGTAGCTCTGATTTCATCAAAAATTCATTTTATAGAAAACCAATCCTTTTCCAAAATTCCTCTTTTTCATGAAATATTCATAATCCTTTTTTTCAATTACATGGTGACCTTCATCATCTAAAAGACTTTCTATTTCATACCAAAGAAAAAAATGGTCTTGAAAATTTTCACATTACTTAGCCAATTGGTGATTGAAATATTGACTAATAAGATAAACTTTTTGTTTCACAATCAAAGAACTTCCTCTTCACGGTGAAAATGTATTTTGAAAATCTCACTACTAGATTATTACACACATTACTAGTTCATTGGAAAAGTATATCTTCCGTGTATACAAGTTACATACTTTTTTCTTAAAAAGTACATACCTCCTCAAAGGGCAACTATATCTACAATATAAAGCATTTTATTAAATGTATTACTATTTTACTTTTTTATGATCACCTGTTCTTATTTCAATGTGACTTCAGTTGTCGCATAGTTAAATTTGTGTACTATAATAAATAATGATTGTGAGAAAAAACTTGATAAATGATTTTTAGAAACTGATTTTTACCAAATCGATTGACACTTCCCCCTTCTCCCTCATTTTTGCCCTGTAATCTACAAAAAAGAGTACTGAAATAAAAAACATAGACTATAATTTTTTAAAAATTATTTTAAATTCGAAGGATATTTTAGTGGAATTTAATTTTTTTCAGGACTTGATTTTTTCGGAAATGTCAAACCTGATTGAAAATTCTACACATTCTTGCACAATAATTGCGAAAACTAAGTCCCAAAATAAACTCAGCATGGCGATCTAGTATAAAAAAATATTTTATTCAAAATATAAATAATATTCAACCAAAATATGATTCACATTTCACATTCTAATTGCAAAAAAATGAGTAGAGAAATAAAACAAGCATATTCGATTTATTTTAAAAAATATAGATATTTTATTTAAAATGTAGATAAATGTTTTCAACACACTTTCTTAAGCGTAAAGAGCAAATTTAATTGACACATTTAGATATTTCCAAATTCTAATTGCTAAAGTTAAGTTGAAAAATAAAATAAGGATAGTCGATTTCGTATAAAAAATTAATTTTATTTAAAATTTAATTCAAAATGCAATTTTATCATATATCAAAATTTTGATTGACATTTGCTACAAAGTTGTCATGTTTATTGGAAAAATTTGCATGTATAAGTGTTATGTGTTCCAATATATATATGATTATAAATTTCCAAAGTGTATCTAATGTAAACATTTGATTGACAATTTTTAACATGATGGGGTCATTCAACTATTGTGAAAATTCTATCAATAGATGCAGCTATCGATTTTTGGAAATTTTACAACGTTTGAAGGCATATAATTCAGCCAATTATGTACAATAGAAATTTAAGTTGAGGTAGTGGATCTAAAATTCCGCCCTCATCATAGGGTTAATAAAGCTATTTATCTTTATACTTGATTAACATTTTGAGGACCAGTTTGATACCGGTTTACCAACAAATAAAAATCTTTTGCTTAAAATATTTAAATTCCATTGAAAAAGAAAAATCGTTTCTTGAAGCATGACGACAGCTACTACTGCTAGCAATCTCAGAAGAATCAAATGGAATGGAAATGCTTAAATTTATAAATTTTTCGTATGGCGACTTTATACATGAAAATATGTGACTTACCTTCTCTCTCCCATCACAAAGCATCTAGAATTAGCTTGCACCGTCTGCCATGGGATGCTATAAGTATGGTTTTTTTCATTATTTCAATCATAATTAAAGTTTCTCTCCAAACAACTTTAAATTATAGATTATTTGTGAGCTGATTTGAAAATTTGACCCATACTCACAAAGTTTTTATCAACATATGAACATTTCACGGTTTCACTTTGTTGCATTATCTAACATTGCATAGATTGTATTCAAATGAAATTTGTCTGAAGGTATGCTAATTAATAAAAATAAGACTACTAATTTTTAATTCAATTTAAAACAATTTGATTTCACTCGCTATACTTCGGTACAATTTAGTCATACCAAAGCCCGTAACCAGAATTTTTTTAAGAAGGGATATATCTAAACATATCTAGGATTAGAGTGCCTAAATCTCTCTTCTATGTTCTTTTTATCTTTAAATTAATCATTTGTATAAGAGACAATTTATATCTTCTAAGATTTATCTAAATTGATAAAATACAGTAATTATATGTAAATACATGGTCTTGTAATAGAATTATGAATTGATTTTATTCAAAAAACATATAATTTTTCTTATGGCAAAGATCTAGAAAAGCTTTTCAATGTCAAAGTATAATGGATGATTTTAATAATTCAAATACGAAGAAAGCACTATATAATAAAGATGATATTTTCCATTTTTATTATATTTTAAATTTCTAGTACATTTTCTCAAGTTAACAAACAATTATTTTCCTACCAAAATCTCAAAGCTATTTTTACTGTAAATTGAATAAATTATGAAAAAATAAAGAAAGTAAATAAAAGTACTGAGCCTTAAGATAGCCAATTGTTAACATGTAAATATTTAAAAATTCTGTAAAACTTTTTTACTAAAAACACAAGATTTTAATTTTTATTTTCGTCATTTTCGAACCAACTACTTAAAATGGATGCGATAATTTATATTTTCTAAAAAATTACAAATATGATGAAGATAAATGGAAAACCAATTAAAAAAGTAAAAAAACAAAAAGAATTAATAGAGTCTATAAAAAAATTAGATGAAAAAAAGTAAAATGTTATTATTTACAGAATTTATTATTTAAATTATACATTTTTTAGAAGTTTTTTTTATCGAAAGGAAATTGGAGATATCCCTTCAGAATATCATTTAAATAATGAATATGTAGGTAAATCACTTCTTTATTAATTTAATAATTAATGCTAGCATTTTTTATTTTTGATATAATTGTAATTATATATCTTTTTTTATAGTATTTATTAGACTTGTTTGTCTTCTGAGTAGATTTTTGATATTACTCTTGTTTTAAGGGTAATTCTTAGAATTGATATTTAAATATTTTTCATTAACATCACTTCTTTGTTATAGTAATGCTAATTTGAGCTATATTGGATCAGAGGCAGTAATGTAGCGCGAGTTATTTGAATAAGAAGAGCCTATGCATTTTTGAGCGAGGCAAATATTAATTTAAAGATTAAAGTGTTTATCTCTATTAATTACTTAACCAAACCGGTCGATAAAGGGCGGGGGGGGCAAGAGAGCTTGACCCATGGGATTTATTTTGCCCATCTTAAACTCCTTTGAAATATATAAATCTATACACTTTCTTTTATTGCAGGCCCCATTGAAATCAGTTTTGCCCCATCCCCTTTATCGGATTTGCCTCCCCCTCCACTCAATGGGTTCTAATGTGTTGTTTGGACAATTTTAGAGCCAGGGTTAAAGAATTCTAATGCGACTTCGACTCGTAAAATTAGCCAATTTTTACTTCCTGCGTGGACTAAAAAATCGCCCACACTGGCGGATTTAAAGGGGCGAAACCGGTGTACGCCCCCCCCCCTCCCCTAAAATTGCATTGCTAATTGCTTGAAAATTTTTCTTGATCTAATTCCTTTCATAAAATTCAAATATGATGATTTCTGCAACTCGTTTTTTAGATTCAATCTTTCTCTTAAAAAAGTTTTTTATGTTTCAATCGTAGTTAATTGTGACACTTATTACTTTTATATTATCCAATTTTTTTTTGTAAATTTATTATTTAAACACACCAGGTTTTACCACATCAATTCACCTCTCATTCTTCTTTTTGTTCACAGAGATATTCGATTGGATATTGACACCATTATTTGCATGTATGCTAAAAAGTTTTATGATAAAACGTTAATTTTCACTTTTTATTAAACTATTACCCAAAATAAGATAAAAGATTTTATCTTTTGAATTTATCTTCATGAACAAATTGACTCCATAATTCCATTTTCAATCGCATTAGTGGTTGCAAAAATATTTCCAGCATAATTTTCCAATTAATCTTTCTTATTTTGAACACCCCTCCCCCTCACTTCTCCCACATGTAACGTTTCAAAACGCATTTTAACAACCCTTCCCCTGCCATATGCCGTTACGTAATATATATATATGTATCCCTTAACCAAAAAGATAGAAAAATAAATTCTAGAAAATATAATAGCATGTCTTTTAAATTTTTATTCTGATATTGAAGATGAAAAGAAGGTTCAAGGCAAAAGCAAAGTTTCGCCGCATGATCTCATTAAAGATGTTAAAAGTGGGATTGATGGTGCGTTAAGGAAAAGAATAAAGTCTACTTCGAGCCAACACACTAAAAATGAAATTGTTCACGCAACTCTGCCAAAAGGTGAACGAGAAAAGGCGGAAAAGATTTTGAATTATACGGAATCCTGTTCAACAATGTCAAAATGGGGAGAAGTGGTCACGGCAAATCGACGCGCTGAAGCTCTATGCTTTCCACTTGAATCAAAGAATATTGATTTTCTGAATGGAGAAAGCTCAAATTCTCGCTCCGTCGCTATCAACCATTTCAAACCAACGACTCCCTTGGAAATTGAAATAACGAAAGCTCTTAAAGTAAGTTAAGCAACTTTTATTAGTCAATTCGCATAATCACATTATGCCGTTGATTTTGACCTTTCACAATTTTTCTTCAATTTGCATAATAGTTGATTGACAAGTGCCCAAGCAATTTTTAAATGCTCCCTAATTTGAAAAATTTAGGAATCTAGGTTCCTCTAGATCTTCTAGGAGAATCTATTGTTCGAGTTAGGATTAGGGTAGAATTAGTGTTAGTGTTAAGTTTAGTGTTATCGCACATGCACACTAAGATTACGATATCTCACTATTAGCGTAATCTGTCAGTCGGGGTTCTAATGTGTGTCTTTTGGACAATTGAAGAGATGATGTTTTGTGTACTTGTTTGCAGAGTCGACAAAGTGGATTGGTGTGTGTTTTGGGATTGATTTTATAGAAATGTTATTAAACAAGCTTAAACGCTCTTCTCATTAAATGATTAGACTTTAAAGTATGATACTTGAAAAAAAATTTTATAGAAGAAAATTTCCATGAACATTCGGAGCGATGCTTTGGAACTCAAAAGTTAGCCAAAACTGAAATAATAAGATTTAATTTTCTGCAGAAATTCAAAAGCTTAAGCAATCTATTTTAGTGCTTCTTAATAATAAGTCAAATGAGATGAGAAGTCAAGCTAGAAATGTTAATTTGTTTGGTAAAAACAAGTTTGCCTACAGGTTTGGAGAAGCGGGAAAAATTTTGGTGACAGATTGTAACTCTGGATTTCTAAATAAAACGAAACTTCTTTTAGTAGATTGATGATATTTATGTATATACGATATAAGGGAAAAGCACATTTTAAAATGGGTTAATTTCATTTTATCAGTAAATGCTTGTATTTGATGCGCAACCCATCAATCATTTTGTCGTAGCTATTATTGGTGATCTACCAGTTTAGTGCACCATAAGGATTTTGGCTTAAGCTCTAACCGAAATCTAACCAATAATCTTTCAGCATTTCTTGAATAAATTTTATAATTATTCAAATGAACTTCTCAAAAATCTCAGATCTGATTGGCTAAATTTTAATCATTTTGATTACTTCACTTTAAGCTAGTACTCAACCATAATTTCGCTTAGAATAGTGAATTCAACGTCAAGAGCTCAAAATTACTTTCCTGCGGAGAAGAGAAGTTGCTGAAGGCGATGACAGTGGAGGAAGCGAAAGAAAGACACACTCAGTTGGTGAAGCACAAGTCTCAGCTCTATCACCTCCAATTGAAAACGAGAAGGCAGAACAAGATCAAGAGTAAAGGGTACTTCTTTCTGAAACTTCTCTCATGCCTTTAGTGATTCTGCATTAGTGCTAGAAAAATCCTACTAATGTATATATATAAAATAAAAAATTATTTTTCCAACATTAAAAATAACATTGTGTATTTGCATATAAAACTGCCTTCAAGAACAAAAAAGTCGTCTACATCATTTAAAATTGTCGATCGGATAAAATGGATTAAAAAAACTTACTTGAACTATTCAAAATATATGAAAGTTGTTGAAGAAGTTTGCTCGAAATTTAAAATTGCGCACGGAACTGATCAACGTAAGTTAAATTTTTGCCTTGCATTAAATTAACCAGAATAATCCGACGATATCGAATGTAAAGCAGATTTTATTTTTGTAAAGTCGACATATGTCAACTGTGGATAAGTATGTAAAAAATATTTAAAAAATGATACCCCAAAACGCACATCTGAGGGGAAAGGGCAAAGAAGGGTTAGTTTTTATTAAAATAAAAGTAAACACACTTGTATCTGATCATTATCACTAACGTGGTGAAAGGACAGCTTCGGCTATCCAACCCTTTGAGGACGAATATTTTAAAGACTTTTCATCCTATAGAAAGCATTCGTCTTCCACAGGTCCTCAAAGCGTTAGTTGAACTTATAGCCGAAACCCGTCTTTCACAGAGTGTACTTTTATTGATAATGATGATGAAATACAAGGGAGCTCAATTCTTCTTCCAATAAAAGATTACACAGTGTACACTTGATTAATATTTTTAAGTATATTCAGAGGAAATAAATGCGATATATATATATATATATGAATTATTATTCAATGAGGAGTAATTACAAGTGAAGAAAACAGGGTGAGAACATTTTGTTTGATGAGAACAGTGTCGGTATAACGGGGTTAAATTCATTATGGAAAATGGTCACCATAAAAAGTGTGTCGGATAGCGAGGTTGTCGGATAAACGGGGTCTGACTGTATATGAATTATTATTCAAGGAGGAGTAAGTAAAATATTTACAATGAAGGCTCAGTTTTAAAATTGACTGGACTTAGCCTTTGGTGATAACAAAACCCTGTAAAGGGGCCTCTACACACATGACAAGCTATAAATACTACGAAATTCATTCCTATTTTTTTTATATTGTAAAGATTCAGATCATATTTACATTAACTTTCCAAAAAAACTTTAACTTAGATCTATCTAAATAAATGTAAAATGTTTTCAATTTACTAAAGACAAAACCACTGGGCAATTCAAGGGAAATGTCGTGCCATGTTTACAATAGATTTAGATCTTTATTTGCATATGATTTAAATAATTTAGTGTAATGTCATAAATTGCGTTTACACATCATATCTATTGCTTATAATTAAATGTCCGAAAAATAAATATTTATAACTCTGATAACTTTGTGACACGAAAAAGTACCAGTTAAAAAAATTCCCTATATATCTCAATTATTTATTTTTTTGTCAACTTTGTCACTAAATTAAACGCCGTGCTTCTATTTTTATAAAACTTCAAGAAATTTGGATTTAAAGAATTCATATTATAGATTGTACTACTTTTAGCTCATGAAAGTTTTTTTTTAGTTTTTCCAATAGAAGGCATATTCATTGTGTTTCATTATATGTGAGCAAAATTTGCAAACGTTCGTTCTTTGTATCCTCAATGGCTGATGCAACAGGCATCAATCTAAACACCAGCTTGCAAGCCTCATTTGGTCCTAAAAAATTTCCCCCGCGATTTTGTATCTAATTATTATAAAAGGCTTCCATTCACACCAAGTGTGTCCACGTGGTATTAAACATCTGCAAGATCCAATAATATAGTCACACGCAGGATTGCAGAGCATAGCTTTTGAACTCATACTCTGTGCAACCCAATTGAATAATAATATTTTATTGATTTTAGATATCGCAGACTTCTTCGTAAAGATAGGGAGCGTAAAACGGCCCAAGAAATGGCGACCATGAAAAAAACGGATCCAGAAAATTTTGCAAGTAAATTGAAGAGCATTGAACACGATAGAGTCCGTGAAAGAATGGATTTGCGTCACAAAGCGCTTGGAAAGTGGTCTAAGAGTTTAGTGAAAAGCTGCAAGAATCACATACCCGAGGTATAGAATCAAGCCTACAACCACCAACACAGTCAATTGCCTCTTTTTCACTTTGAAATAACTAACATTTCTAAGAAAGAATTTTTTAATACTTCAAACTCGTTGAATTTTTTTTACATATGTACATTATTTGGTATCCAAACAACGGCTCAAATTTAAAGTATTTTTTGCAAAATTCTAAAGTTTGTTGAAATCTATTAATTTTTTTGTAAATAGTTTCAACTTAGGGAAACAAATTAAGAATTCTCTTTTTACAGTGTGGAAAAACAATAATATATGATACAATAAAATAAAAATTGTTGCACCTTTTAGACAAATCTATCTATAGTATAATAGCCTATCATGCGTGTGTCTGTCTGTCGGTAGAATCATTCTGATTGGTTGAAATATAATTACTTACTTAAAATTGACCAATTCGGCGAGAGATCATCAGACAATATAAAAATACAATTATGGGAAAACCAATAAAGCGAGAAACGACTACGGATCGTCTAGTTTAATATAAATGAAGTTAATAAAACGTTGAAAATGCAGGGAACGATTTAAGAAGATATGCCGCAATCAAAAATATAAAAAATCCGAAATCTAACATACTTTTGTTGAGATAGATTC
The DNA here is from genome assembly GCA_030549495.1 of Nectonema munidae. Taxonomy (NCBI): domain Eukaryota; kingdom Metazoa; phylum Nematomorpha; class Nectonematoida; family Nectonematidae; genus Nectonema; species Nectonema munidae. The sequence continues at coordinate 36,559 of JAUIRK010000716.1, forward strand.
TACAAGTAAAAGTAGTTTTTATCAATTCTATAGGATGCTTTTCTATAATATTGCTTATTGTTCAACTGTGAACGCTATTTATTAAAAAGGAATAAGCTTACAAAATTCCGGTTATCGCGTATACAAATCGTGTTTTTAAGACGCAATCATTATGAAAAAGAAAATCTACATAGTTTTCTTAAAAACTTTGAAACTTTTATGATATATACTTGTTGAGATTATTCATTTTCATCCATTGAAACGGGGTATAGAATAAAATTTTATTCAAAATATATTTATTTAATATATCTGTTATAAAAAGACAAAAATTCTTTTTTTTTCCAGATAAAGAAAGTTTTGCAAGAACAGCATCGAATAAACAAGAAGCTGACAGAAAAACTTCATTCCCCACTTTCAGATAGCGAGGATGCCATTGGTTGTGATGGAGAAGAAAAAGAAAGTTGTTCCACTTATCAAAGCATTCCCCTCCAACCTGCTACCAATCTTCTGCTACCAGAGATAGTGAAGCAAAACGCTTGGCTTACGATTCAAACTTCTTTGAAAAGTACCTCTAAGGATCAGAAAGAAAAGATTGTCCATCCTGAATTTCTTGTTCCTGACATGGATGAAGTCTTTGGCAAGGTGATCACCACTGAAAAAAACAATAATGTTGTAAATTCGAAATCCGGTTCTCTGAAAGAAAAAAGTTCAAAGTCTGTAAACACACAACAAGCAAATGTAAATAAAGTCTCCTTCACGAGAACAAACCACAACGGTTTCATAAAATTTGGCAATACTTTGGGCGAGTCTGCTGAAAACAATCACACGCGGAGATCGAATACTCAAATCAGAGATGACAGCAGGAAGAAAGTAGCATTCGCACGCTATTGCCATGTAGATAGAGAATCCCTGCCTGAAGCAAGTGAAGATGATGAGAGTGAAGTCAACATTTTCAACGTGAAATCCATTCCCATGAAAAATCACAAGTATTTCAAAGGTGCACAAATTCTGTTTTTTTAGAAAAAGTTTTGTGTTAAACAGAATTAATTGATCACTAATTTAAAAAATTTTAAGTAGTTATTTTACAGCCATTTAAAAATAAACAAGCAACCACTTCATAGACGTCTAAAATAAAGTTTTTTTTATATCTTAGAATTCTATGAAATGGTATTTGATCTGTCTCATCGCATTTTTTCTTGCATTTTTTGCAATACCAAAATTTGACTTGACACCAACAAAATAAAAGCTATTCATTGTGAATTCATCCGTGGTAATAAAGGCATTCACAATATGTTCATCGACAAATAATCTTTGCTATAATTTGTAACATACGTTGCTAAATTTTACTTTTTTTTAATTACATAGATATTTGGTGTATAAATGATTTTGCAAATATATTTTTCCTCATTTTTTGGAATATAATTTATACACAAATTTTCTATAAACTAAATAAATAAGTTAAATTTTGCATATTATTATAAAATGAAAAAAAAGTTAAAATAAAAAAATGAATTTACGCCAGACAAATATACTGGTCATCATAAAAAACAATTCCTTTTGAGCAAGGCCGGCCCTAGTGTTCGCGGGGCCCTATGCAAAATGGATTGCGCGGGGCCCAGTGTGGGTAGGAAAAAGGATTAAAAGTAAGAAAAGGGATTTGTTTTATTACTTTTTCATTAACACAAAATGACGATCAAAGTAACTTTACTTTGCGAACCTTGCGTTTAGCGAAATCATACAATCATCAAAATGAGAAGCGCTGGGCCCATTGCGGCCGCATAGGTTGCAGTGGCCTAAGGCCGGCCCTGCTTTTGAGACAACTATCAGAACCAACTCATCTAACGCGAGTCAAATCACCATTACATGTGAGCATGGGTCAAACATTGCGTTATTGCAAAACATAAACATTGGTATATCATAAATGTTGAAAGTTTTATTATTATTATTTTTCTGTCCACTATACATATATGGAGATATTTGGAGATTTTAAAGAATTTTTGTATTTCATTTCAAAAAGTGTTCACAAAAAAACCTATCGAAATATGATCAATATCTCCTTAAAAGTTTCCTTAGTAGAGGTTGTAGCTAATTTAAGAATGACGAAGTGAGTTATAGGGCGTCCTTTCGATCCAAAGCGTTTATCAACATGACACAGCTCTCTGTATATAATTAAAAAATAGCGAAAATAATGATTTAATTGGTTGAAAACAAATTTTGATTGATTGAAAGAAGAAACACTTGGCTTAAATGCTTCTTGATTAAAACGTTGTAGAATCGTTTTCCTTCTCTTTGGGGTAGGAAAATTTTTGCTTGAGATTTGAAAGATCTTTCAGGTTGAGTAAAGAAAACTTTGATTTGAATTGACACTTTATTTTGTAAGGATGCTTAAAAAATTTTAGCGCCGAAGCAACGAAATCAAGACATGAGGATGACAATTGAAGAAGCTTTTCAGAATGATGATGTCCTTGCAACTTTTTCCAAAGACAAAGAAAACGCAGAAAAGTGCTCCATCCTGAAAGTTTTGGAACAAAGTGATGCCTCCTTGCCAGGATGGGGTTCTTGGTCCAATGATAAGAAGAGACAAAAACAAATGTCCAACCAGCGAAAGTAATTCGCTTCATTTTTACGTCTTCAATTTTCCAAATTTTGGTCTTCCCCTAATTTCAAACTCTTCTTTCTCATATCGTTTTCAAGTACCTCTTTCCAGGTTATTTTGGGCTTTCCTTCTATTTGCCTTTAGTTTGCTTCTCATAAGTTTAATTTAGGTGCGTTATAAGTTCAAGCTGTTCTGTAAAGTCTAGACCAGGATCAACATTGACCTTGTGTTGAGTAAATGCTGAAAATTTGGACAAATGAAAAAAATGTTACATAAATTTTAAGCAAAAAATTCATAAGGATAGTTTAACCTACTTGGCATAACCGTTTTTAGCAGGCCAAACAAAAATGGACCTAAAGTATTTATTGTTTGAAAAGTTCAAACTCTCAAGCAGAAAAAGTGACTCGCCAGTTTTATCATGGATTTCTGAATTTCGAATTTTTGATTCGCGAAATTTTTGTCATTTGTCAAATTTCTTCAATTAAAAAAAATCTTTCTAATTTTTTCAATTGTGAGTTAGTATACGTACTCATATAAACATAAAGTATTCTTTTTAGAGCAGATATAAAAATTTTGTCAAAATCAATAATTATCACTTTATCGACATTAAAAGTAGAATTTTACGAAATTTTCATTTCCCTAAAATTTACGTTTTTTATTATAAACATATTTTTTGTCTTTCCAGAAAATATAAAAACTCAATTTTTGTGCCGAGAAAGGATGGAGATTTGAAGCATGTCATCATTAATGAGAAAAAAAATGAAGATTTCTCCAAATTGCAAGTATTTTCTTCCTATATCTCTTATTTTAATTAATGAAATTTTTGTGGCATATCTTTACACCGATTACAAAGTCATTTTTGAGTTGGGATGTACTCACGTATCATGCCTCTTTTAAAGAAATCAACTTAATTTATTTTGCTGGTATAACGCGGGAGGGGTTTGGGCTCCGGTTTTTATGGTCATATAACACGGTTCTAGTAGATTCGTAATAACGTTGACCATTTATAACACGGGTTCGGGGCTTGGACCCGGCTATCGGTTTTGTAAAGAATATACTCTAATCAGTTGTCTGCACATGGCTTAGTGGTGGCTGTGTAGGATCTTTATCTTTTCGTTTTGGATTAGATTCCCAATCATCACATTCCTATCATAAGAAGAATATTCTATTGGATGCATACCACTAACATTAAAAAGCAATGGGTTCGCATAGAACGCATTCGTAACTAATTTCAACAAAAGCAGAAAAATTATGTATATTTATTTTATTATAAATCACGTGAATACATTTTTTATATTTTTAATTTACTCTGCATCATTTCCTTCATTCTAATGAAAAATTGATCTGTCATTGTATTTCTTTATATTTTTTAATGGCTCAATATTTTTGCATGGAGTTTAAAAGGTGATGATAATGTTATAATGAGGCTGAAAATAAACCATAAGCATAGCAAAGCTAATTGCTTCGCCCATATGAGCTTCGTTGCGTACATAAAGGCTATGTTTATACCAAGGCATATTATTTAGGTTTCAGATTTACCTTTTCCCTTCAACAATGTTCCCTACTTTGAAAGCACTATAAGAGCGCCCATTGGCTCTTTATGGAACCCTCAAAGTGCAGTGAAGAAGTTGACAAAGCCTAAAGTTATGACAAAACTTGGTACTCCTTTATGTATATATAACAGTGCCATGCAAAAGTTTTTGGCTACCACTGACAAATAAATCCTTTGAAAAAAATCATCTTAAATCTTTCATGATTGAATGTTTTCGATGTAGCTCTATTTTGTTTGATCGATGATTATAGCTTTTAGCCTATCAGACACACTCGATATTACTTTTTCCTTTGTCCGCACTTTTTTAATTGAACCTTCTTCGTCAATGTTCATTTTTTAGCAGTAAAACAACTTTTCAAATTTTTTTTGCATATATTGACCTAATTAATTATTTTCCTACATTACTTGTCTTGTAGACATAGTTGGTTTTAATTAGGATATTTTTAATATTTTTTGTACTTTATATCAATTTTTGAGAATGACCGGTTTTGGACTTATTTGCAATAGTTCCTGTACTTTTTTATTTCATTAAATTTGTAGAAATATTACTTCTATATAATCCAATTAATTTAGCTCTAGTTCTTTGACTCATATTTATTAACAGAGATACGAATTAGGTCTTAATTCTAATGATATTTTAAATGATCAAATCAAAAAATTCAAACAAAATAAATAATAAAAAGATTTTATAAAATTTATTATTAAAAAAACGTGAATATAAATAAATAATTTTTTATAAAAAAAAACTTTTTTTGAATAAAGTTCTTTGGCAGAAACTTTTTGCAAGGCATTTTTAATAAGTAAACTATATTCGGCAGATGGCCTAGTGGTAGGAGCGAGTGCATTGATCCAAGTGGTCTGGGTTCGATTCCCAATAGTGACTATCCCTAACATCTGTCCAGCTATGGAAGATTATTCTTCCCTTGGATGCTATACCGAAAATCAAAAAAATATTAAAAAAACTATATAATAAATGAAAATTAAATTTTAAATATAAATTTTTATCTCCTATTTTAGACAAATTGTTCTTTGAAAGGAGAATAAAATCATATTTTCCAATCTATAGGATTAAAATTCTTAGAAGATGCTATTTTATCTAAATCAACCAAAATATTTTCTCCCATTAGATAATATAGTAAGTCAAAAAATTTTATTTCTTTTTTCTCATTTAAAAATATAATATTCAAAAAAATTAAATTCTCTGATCAAATATATATGTTCATCATCATCATTTAATTCAAATCCCCTTACTACTTACTTTTAATGATAATAAAATCATTCCTAATTCTTTTGGCGATTTTTTAAATTTTATTAATTTTTTTTTTCAACAGGAACAATAATTCAGCCAATGACGAAAGACGAATTGTTGAAGATATCAAAATGAAGAATCGTTTTTTAGTTCTAAATCATCACGCATTGTTGAACAAATGATCACTTATATTCTTCAAAGAATAAAATCCTTCAAATAAATAAATCTACTATTACGGTATTAAAATTTTCTCTTGGTACGATAACTTTGCATCTGTAGGCATGTCACTGAAATTGACACTTTGGAGGTTATTTGCAGCCATTCTCGCATTAAGAAATAAATTGAAAAAATAAATTTTATTTTTAGTTTAATGTTATCTAATCAATAAAAATTATAAGTTTTGCCACAGAAACTACATGCTGAAGCATGATGAGATGTATATGCTGCTAAAGTTGCCATACTTTTTAACTACGTTAGCAGCCGAAAGGATGTAAACCGAAGCCTCGTTGTAATCTTCTCCCACTTCTTTCCAGAACATTTCTGTGTTTGCTTTGTTTTCACCATCAGTTAAATAAGTTTCCTTGGTTGGTAGTCTACATTGGTAATAATTAATTACATTTTCATTTACACCCATAAACTTTATCTGACAACCTTTGTTTTAGATGAAGCAGTAATTCTAACAAAAATTGCTATATGTGTTTCTTGAGTAGTGATAAGGTTTTTTGTTTTCATATGTGAAATTTTATTTCAAACCTGCATCCTAAATATGGTTCGGGATTGAAATAATCATCAATTTCTCTATTGAGAACATGAATATCCGCCCCACGGATATAAATGCAAATCATTCAACATATAGTAAATAAAAAAGCGTGTTTACCTCTTGAACATGGATGAAGATTGGATTCAGAAAATAAAACAAATGTGTTTCATCAGCGTACATTTAAAAAGGGCTTGTGAGCATTTTTCATTTTGACTAGTGCGTTTTTAGTTACAACCACTGTTCACGAATTCTTTCAACTCCTCGTTTGATTGAGTCATGAATTTTTTACGAACTTAAAACATCACTCACACTTTTATATAAATTTCTGTTTTTCTTTCCTGGTAGCAGAATAAGCAAGTCACAATTCATTCAACGTTTCTATATTTCTAAATTTTATTATTCCGTTTTAAATATTAATACTACTAATAGTAATTTAAAAAATATCTTCTGAAATCTAAAAAATAATTTTTTAAATCTAAATTATCTAAATGATAATATAATTTAGTTACATTTGTCATCACTTTCCAAATAACATCTCTTTCGTTAATTTGCATACACCCCTTTTCAATGATTCAATCTCTTTTTCAATTTTCTCTGACATGTATCTGTGTTCTCACTTGTAAACTGTTTGAAGATAAAATTGAGGAATTTAAAATTAACTATATTCTCAATAATATGACTTCAAATCTGTAATTATTCTTATGCTTGCATGCTTTAATTAAAAATAAATAATTTGTCTTTTTTAATTTTTTCAAAAAATATAAAAAAATCTGTATACTTGTAATCATTTTCCAACAATAAACTGGTAAATTTTAAAAAATCAATCAAAAGAATATTTTGACACTTTTTTATGTATCTGTTTTGATAAAAAAAACATTTCAACAAACTTTTAAGCTTAACTATTAATATTTTAGTGATATCTGAAGCAGTTAGATGGTGTCATATTGAATGATTTAAGGAATGTGCAAATGTTCAATTGACATATATTTCATTTCTGAATGAAAAGTTTTTTTTGATTCTAGAAATCATCATTTTTTCAGCACCTCCGTTTTCCTATAAAACTGATCATAAAATTTCAAATATTATTCTTTCAAAAAATATTTTTAAGAATTACTTTCATAGAGACACTGAAGTATTTCCGCGTATAATTTTGTATATGTGAAAGCTGTTGTTCCAAACAAAAACTAAAGTATATTACTTTTTAGAAAGATATGCACATCTTTCATTTGGCCAGCTAATCTTAAATTTCCTTCACCGTCTGCAACAGTAGCGCTCAAACAAAAAAACCTTTTAGCGAATAATGTGATTATTGGGACAAAACTTAAGAGGAGATCACGCGTGTCTAAACTAGTGATGGTAATCGGAACAGAACCGTAATTTACAGCTTAATTCAAATCGTAAGCCCTATAACAAATTATATAAAATACTGCAATGCAATATCTTGTGTAATTATATCACGTTTTTTTTTAAATGGGATTACATAGCCTTATTTTCAAGTTCTGGTAGTACTTGTAATTATGTTCTAATAAAATTGCGTTTGATTTTTTTCAGTTTTCTTGACGAACGATTTTTGTACTAATTATTACTTATAAGTTTATAATACTTATTCTTTCTAAACAAATGCTTGGAAATTTATTTTAAGCTATGAAATGTCACAGGTTAGTTTTGAAAGGAAATAGGAATGTGGATCTTTTGATTAGTTTATCATGTTGATGAAATCAGAGTGCAGTATACGCTTGTAATGATAATAATAATTAATCAATAGCCATATCTTGTGTACATTGTTTTTTAGTAGTATGCAATATATTTCAGAAAAAAAGAATGGTGTTATATTCACAGCAGGTCTGAGTTATATAATATGTAAACACTTTGAAGGACAGTCATGATGTCCGTCGCTGCACCCAACATTCGACCAATGATGCATGACGTCTACATCAAAACGCAGTGGAGTCGTATCGAAGATCAAACACTTTAAATAAAAATTTAAAATTTATTTTTTATATTTAAATAAAATATTTGAAGTAAAATAGCATGGACTAGATAGATGGATTTGAGAGTGAAAAAAGGAGACAGGCTAGGGTGATAAAAGAAATTCAATAAAACAAAAAGCATTGCTCCGTAACAGCATAACATATTTCATCGTATATATATATAGTCTTGTGTTTAACATGCAAATTCAAAAGTTTTTAAAATATTTCAGGAAGCTATGTTCAAGTTCGCTAAAACACACTTGTGAGAAATATGTACATAGAAAAGAAATGATGAAAATATGGATATAACATTATAAAGGTTTAGAAAAATAGCGTTATCCACTTTATATGAATATTACAATTTTTATGGCAGTTGAAATAAGCGTTGTTATGAAGGGAGGTTCCTCACCTCATTTGGATCTTGTTTTGTTGGTCTATGTTGTTTGTAGTGCTGGCAAAATGCTTATAAAGAAGATTTTTGTTGTTTGATTGAAGAAAATCTTTCAGAATTTCTAGAATCAAAACTCTTGTATGGAGAAGATCTCTATTTAAAATAAACAAAGTTTGATTGGCAGGTGTTAAGGGGATGGAATTTCAACTTTCAAAATGCATGTAATTCTAAGATCTATAAGGCCAAACCTATTATATCTGTCATGGTTTAATCAACCTAGCTAAGAAGAGCTAGAATATAAAACGCCTCACTTGCTTAGCTATTAATAATACGGCAATTCACAGTAACAAGTGTTTTCAGTTTCACAGCGTTTTCTTTGTATCAAACGTGATTTTAGCCAAGGTTTCGCCTTAATAAGCGAGTGCATTGTAGAAGGAATTTGAATACACAAAGTTTATAATCGTTGATAAGCCAAGAACCCGCATTATAACGGATCTAATGGAACATGTGTTATTATTTCGGTCTGCGTGTTTCACCAAGGTGTTTGAGCTTAATCTCAGAAAACACCTTTAAAAGTGTTATGAAGCAAAGTGACATAGAGAAGAGTTAAATTTAGTATTTACAAATGTATAAATTAAACATAAAATTTTCGATATATTGAAAATTATTTCAATATATAACTCTCGCGTTATAATGGATCTACTCTGTAACGCGAATTTGAAATGTAGTTCAAAATAGTCGAGTGTTCGTGCTAAGCAATTTGGTAGTAACGTGATTCGATTGTAAAAGGTAAAGGTACCGTAGGGTGTTTTCATCAAGAAGGCACAATTTCACCGCTTGTATCGAACTATGAAGAAAGAAGGCTTGATGTGGGATCGAACCCAAGACCTTGAGTTATCGAATCCAGCATCTAACCAACCTAATAATCTAACAGATGAGATTAAATAATGTTATAGAAGATTGTTTTGCTGTAATCCAATGAGTGCAAAGCTACCCAATGAGGCTAGGATGGCGATAATAATCAACGATAAAAAAAAGCATAACAAAAATGATTTAGACTTAATACTGAAGGCGCGAGCCATTAAATCATTACAATGATAATGCTGTGGTAGTGCTAAAAACCGTGACCGAAAAGTTGGGCGAAGGGGCATACAATTTGACCATTTTTATAGATGTTGCTTTACTTCCAGTAAGTTTGCAAGAGTGATGAAAAACTTATCTACTCGAAGAGTTACATTGCCAAATGTGCTATGACATGACATGAGCGATTACAAATATGCACCGTAATTTTGTTTTCTTTTATTATATTCATAACTTCTATACACTACTTATGTGATAAATGAGTTTATCTATTAGAAGTTACATGACAAATCTGTGATGATATGAAGACACTTATTTATTATGAATTATGATATGGTAATGATTTTATTGAGTTTTAGTGTTTTAACTTTATAACGATTTTTAAATCGATATTTTACATCGATGAAATACCCTTCATTCAAATGTCGATTCGGCCAAATCTCCGTTTCATAAGATTTTTGTTCGGCCAAATGTCCGGTTACCGCCAAAAACTACCATTCAAATTACCCTACTTTTAGGGAAGATTGTGTTTCCAACAATGATTATCATGAAAGGAACTTACACGATACGCGGAATTGAATTCACTCGATGACGTATAATTGAGTGGAGAGGCTGAAGAATGCGATGAAAAGTTGGGATCTCTACGTGCTCCTGGAGCGCAAGAATTATTAGAAGAAGCAGCTGAAAGTGCAGAAGAAGAGGATGGGTGAGCAGCGTGTGAAGAAGACGAAGATGACGATGTAGTGGAGGACAAGAATAGAGGCACTTTTTCGCCAAGAGACAGGTCGTTTAGTGGAGCCGAGTTACAGCGGAGATTGAGGGTAGTGAGCGGGTGGGGGATGGCTGTTGGAATTTTGCAAACAGAAAATTCCTCGCCCAAAGCCTGAAAAACACTTTTAAATAACAAAGCATCTGATCAAGCTTCCAAATTCACTCGTCGGAGTCAAGAACACAAAGCGAGATATTTTAAGCAGGTTTTGATCAAAGAGGAGGATCTGGAATCTAAGACCCCTTATCCAGATGAATTGAAAAATAGCGCCGATTTTAGCCTTATGATTACCGAAAAAAGTGGATCTTTTAATACGAATGCAGGAAATTAACACAAAGCATGTTTTTATTTCTTTCAACTTATAAAATTAGTTCCCAGTTAAATTAATCAAACTTAGAAGAGGGGGGCTATGGAAAGAAGAAAGAAATAATCTGTACCACAAACTAGTTGTAGAAAAGCTGAACAAAATGAGGAAACTATACCAGAGAAAGAAAGAGTAGCTCTATGCGTTGTTTGTAAAAATCAGATCACAAACGATTTGCATCAAATGTTCAAAAAGTGTTTTCGTACCATGTTCAAATTATACTCTAAAAGATTTTCTCAAGTTTTTTGTCTAAATTAAAACATTTGTTACACAATTGAAGATTCTTAAAATTCAAAAACTTTCACCGTTTTTTCAAACTTAAATTTGAATTCTTAATTTCATTTATATTAAAAAAAATACTTCTACAGGTTCCATATTCCAATAAAAAGGATTAATCACACATTCTTCTATTTAGAGCCCAAAGAAATCCTCAATTCTGAATAATAAGTGATCTTTAGATTTGTGATTTGGTGCTGAAGGTAACCCATTAAATTATTGCATAAAGTAAACAGAAAAAGTAAAGAATTCATAGAGCACAACGTTTTAAAAACAAATGGATTTTCACCGGCAATCGGCTTTTTCCAACATAACGCGGAGAAACAAAGGAAGTTAGTCTTGAATGTTGCAAAGGATGTAAAAAGAGACACTTCGAACCGTGTTCTATGTGCCTATTACCGAAAACACACAAAAAATTATTGTGAAATGCAATGTAGATCGATTTATAATGCCATAGGCTCAACAACAGAAAAAATCTTGGTTTTTGAAGCATATTTTAAAGCAATTAATCAGTTTCGTTCCTAGCTATATATATATATATACACACAACAATATTGAGGCAATTGATAAAATAAAGAATTCCCCTAAGAATTGTAACAAATACAATATGGTCACTTTTGATATACTTAACTTATACGGTTCTACCCCGATTCAAGATGCTTAAGATATAACATGTAACAGGTACATAACGCACATACAGGAAATATGTTCTTTTAATGCGCAAATAAACTTGATAAAGGAAATCTTAGAAGTTATTCTTTTGAATAATATCATCTTTTCGGATAATAAATTTTATTTTCAAAAAAAAGGACTCCCAATGGGTGATAGATTAGCGCCAACTACTGTCATATTCATCATGGACTATTTTGAAAGCACCTCTATATTTGCAAATATTGATACTCCACTTTGGTTCAGATATAGCGATGCCTGCATTACATTCTTCAAGAAAGACTATGATATAAAACAATTTCTTAACTTTCTTAATAATCTTGTCATAAATATACAAAATGCTACATATGCAATTTCAAAAAATGATTCCATCTCCTTTCTTTATTGATAAAAATAATACCATTACAACACAAGTGTTCCGTAAGAAAACTGATAAAAATATTTGTGACTTTCACCTCAGCACATTCAACCAGAACCAAATCTTCACTTTAAAATGGAACTTAATCGAGGGAATAGAATCTCTGATGATAATAGGAGATATAAAATGAAAACTAGTTATAATAATTTTTTAAATAATGAACACCCGCCTGAATTTATTAGGGGAACGGTAAACCAATACTCACAAGAAAACAGCAAAGAAGCTATTGAGTATGTTAGATATTTATTCAATAAAAACAACTTCACTAATATAATAATCTAAAAATCAAAGTACCTTTTATCTCAAGAGAATAACAAAACATTGAAGTAAACATAGTTAAAATGAAAGGGGTACTCCTTTATCGAATATGTTTAACCCTTTGTTTGTAAACATGGGTCTCAGAGACCCATCAGTGTCTATTAATATTTGTATTTTATTTCTCAATAGACTTGAACGTTTTATACTTAATTAATACCTTAATAAACCTTTTTTATCCACTATACTAGTTCAAAAAAATAAATAAAAAAAATTAACAACTTTGTAATAAAAAATATTTATTTTAATTACTACATTGATAATGATGGGTCTAATAGACCCATATTTATTACTTTTAAATCTACTAGAAGAATAATATACAAATTATAAAATTTAAAAATTATTGAAAGTATTATTCAAGCGTGTTGTATTAAATCTTCATTAAAATTTATAAAACTATAAATTTTATTTACTTTTATATATTTTTTTTAGTTTTATCTTACATTCAAAATGTCTAATAAAAATATTTTTGAAATTTTTCAATCATGTGATAGTGGTTCTTGTAGTGAAGACATGAGTCATGATTCATACTTTTCCAATAATGAAAATTGCACAGATAAACAAAGAGGTATTTGTGATTCTTCATCTATTTCTGATGAAAGTGAAGACAATTGGATTATGGAGAATTTATATTTTGAAGCAACAAAAAATCAAACCGACTGTTACGCTAACAAAGACAATATAAAATGGGAATCTACACCTTCTTTAGGTACAAAAACAAAAAAATGTAATATGGTTAGAGAAAAATGCAAAGTAAAAAATGTTCCTAAAAACTTAATTGAAATTGATGATTTTTTTAAACTTTATTTTAATGAAGAAATTATGAAAATCATAATTGATTGCACGAACAAAAAAATAGAAACCTTCAACAAAAATAATTTGATCAAGTACGCTCTTACAAGTAGAGAAGAATTATACGCTTTTATTGGATTGCTTATTGCAGCCGGCCATTTGAAATCCAATTTTGTCAATTGCGATACTCTTTGGAGCAATGAATATGGCCCTCCTATCTTTAAAGCAACACTTTCCATAAGTCGTTTTTATCAACTAAATAGGTTTCTCCGTTTTGATTGTTCGGAAACTAGAAGTCTCAGAAAACAAAAGGACAAATTTGCTCCTGCACGCTCTATTTTTGAAATTCTTAACAAAAATTTGCAAAAGCATTATACTCCAAGCGAATATTTAACAATTGACGAACAGTTGCTTCCATTTAGATGACGTTGCAGTTTTAAGCAGTATTTACCTTCCAAACCGGACAAATATGGGCTTAAATTTTTTTGGATAAATGACTCTAAAACCTTTTATCCTTTAAAAGAAATACCATATGTTGGTAAAGTTGACGATAAAATTCAAGTAAATTTGTCTCATTCAGTTGTTATTGAATTGGCAAAACCATTTTTTTCTCAGGTAGAAATATCAGCTTTGATAACTTTTTTACTAGCTTCGATTTATGTCAACAACTTTTAGCTAATGGTCTAACAAGTGTTGGTACTGTGTGAAAAAACAAAAAATTTATACCACAATTTTTTTTTGAAAAAAAATCGTCCTGTAAATAGTTCTTTGTTTGCTTTTCATAGAACGGCAACTATTGTTTCCTACACCAAAAAGAAATAAGCAAGTCACACTACTTTCAAGTTTTCACAACGATAGAAATGTTATTGGAACAGAGAAAAATAAACCAGAAATTGTTTTGTTTTATAACAAAACGAAATCTGGAGTAGATATAATGGATCAGCTTTTGCATAATTATACTTGTAAAAGAAAATCAAAGAGATGGCCACATGTAATCTTTTTCAACATAGTTGATATAGCAGCATTAGCAGCCTATGTTATATGGAGCCTTGAATATTCGAAAGAAAGCAAAAAAATAAAAAGAAAAGGATTTCTCCGAGTTTTGTCTGAAAAATTGATAAATCCATGGCTTGAATCAAGAGAAAAAGTACAAAAGATGCCAAAATCTGTGAAAAGAGCTATAAACAGTTGTATTTCTGAAAAAGTAGACGAAGAAGATGTTGATACTTTGACTCCTTCTTCAAGCAAGAAAAAACGATGTCACATTTGTCCTGCTTCAAGAGATAGAAAAATCAAACAAATTTGCTCTAAGTGTTTGAAAAATATTTGCTGTGAACATTCAAAGAAGAAAATAATTTGTGAAAACTGCATTCTTAATAAGTGAGAAAATCTAATAAAAATTTCATGTAAACTTTACACACAATTAACCTTACAACTAGCTTACCTGACTCTTAATCCATTCACTTCATGCGACCATATTCCTAGGTATAGTAAATTTTTTTAACCTAACGTATACTTTTCTTTTATATAGTTCTTGTGCAGTTTAAAATCATCTCTTTTCATATACTAAGACTAGGGTTAATCGAAAACAATTTATATGTACAAAAATGTCTTGGGTCCATTAGACCCATGCTTATCAATGATGTTATTAAAATATGCATACAAATTAAGGGTAGCAAGAAAACATCGCTACAACATTCACAAATATGATGCTAAATGTGAAATAGCAAATAAACGTGATTGTTCTATCAAAAACTGTATTCATATTAAATGTACCTTAACACATGTAGACCTATTATTTATCGTTTTTAAGACAACACATTTTTCATATCAAGAATGTAAAAAGTTAACTCACCTCTTGATTTTCCCGCTAAGAAAAATCATAATTCCCAATAATTTTCGTTATCATCGAAAGAATCATTAATAAAGAAGAGTTATACAGAAAAGAAAGAAATCCTGTTCTAAACACCAAATTTAGTAAGCTACTCTTAAAATGAATCCTTATAGTCACTAGCATAACATGTATTTTTTCCTTCATTGTTATATACCTCTATGTAATTTTACTTTTTTCTGTGAGTGAAAAGTTTTAATACACACATTCAACCATACACCGATTTTATTTCATATTCATCTTATAATCTTTTCCACTACATATCCTATGACAACCATCATCTGAACTGTACATATAAAGAAGCTCTTTTTAATCTCCTCAACTACACACTCGTCCTCTATCTTCCCTGCCTAAAGATGATATCTTCCTCTGGTTTGTCTAAAGTGCACGCACCTCTTGTTACATCGTTTACAACCTAAGACACTAACATCCTTTGTTTCTCCGCGTTATGTTTGAAAAAGTTTGATTGTCGCCGAAAATTAACTCGTTTTTCTTTCTCTATTTTTTTATCTGAGATTTGTGATTCGAAAAATGTTTGCTTTGATTGAATTTCATTAAATTATCGTGTAAAAGTAAGAATATTAGAATATTCCTTTGATTATCTACAATATTTTATTAAAAAAATTACCCACCTGAATTCCATTTTCGCCTAAGAACGGACGATTCGACCAAAATCCTGCTCTAAAACATAACACACAATTTTTTCTTAGAAAATTAAGAGCTCTTTTGCATTTCTAGGCTTGGCTAGAGGACAGCCAGAATTAATTTAGTGTTAGATTCATCGTTAAACTACACAAATGCCCAAGCATAATACCGATTTACTTCAATATACAAATGAACATTTAAAATGATAAAGTAGAGTAAGATTACATAAAGAAATTTTGCAGCTTTGTAGATTTAAACGCGTGGAATCCAAGCCTGATTTTAAGAATACCAATATATAAAAAGTGTGCCTACTTGTGTCATATTTGGATTATACAAGCCTCCTTGATTCTCCATAGGATATCCTGCAACCACAGAACCACTTATATCATTGATGTTCTACAAAAAAAGAAGAGAGAAATAAAGAGCACCGATCCAAACAATCTTCTTTGAAAAGTGATTCAAAGAAAGAAAATAAGTCTTCATGATGGAAAAGATTCCCTTCATAGACAAAACCTCCTTTTATTTCTAGCCATATGTAGAAGCCAGCAGTACCTTATGGTGGATTTTTGCGGGTTGGTTGAAATTACACTGGTTTATCGCTGCTGCTGCGAAAGTGTAACAAAATTCTACACTTTTCCCTGAGAGTACTTGCTTTTATGGAAATACTCTCTCAGTTTAAACAAAGCTTTGTTTTGAACTTATAGATTATACTCATATAGAGATAGTATAATCTAGGGGCTAACAACAACAACAAGAAAACCTTCTTAAAAGTGTAAAAAAGCTCATGCTAGATTTGAATCCATAATCATCAAGACTCAAATTAAGGGATCTAGAAGGAGATCGGAAGGAGGAAATCTGTTCATAGGGGGGGGGGGCGAAGAAAAATTCATAAACATGTTTTTAATGCTCTAATAACTTAACATTTTCACGAACCGTGCTAAAATCGTTACCCTTTGCTGGATCTAAATTCATTATTTGGTTCGTAACCATTTTCCAATTGCGATTGACTAGCCGGTATTTTTAAATATTTTGTCACGAAACTACAAAAAAGCAGTAAAGTATATTTCCTTTTCTTCAACCGGATCAAAATGCCAAATCTTTGTTGCAATCCTTACGCTAATTTTGACATTTATGTTTTATAAGTGTTTTTTGTACAGGAAAGTTGAACATTCTCACTACTACACCTCAAATCATTATCAGTTATTTTCGAGTTGCAATCATTTTCTAGGTCCATAAAAGAATCAAATATTTGAACAAAATTTATGAATTCCTACACCGAAATAACACGGTTCTATTTCTTGGAGCGCGGTTCTATTTCCAAATTGCTTTCCATCTTTTGAAAATATTTTATATTTTTATTATGTATACTACCTATGAAATGGGTATATATTGTAAGGGTAGATTTCGCATCATTTGAAATAACTTTTGGTCAAAGAGTAAAAATCAAGTTAATTTGATCTACTCTGGCGATTGCACTGCTAGAGTCCATCAAATGTTTCGTTTTTAATGCTTCGTCTCATTGTATTAACAAAAATTTGGAAATGAAAAAAGTTCCTAGTCAAAATGGCACGCTTCCAAATCAGAAATCAAAACGGCCTCAATTTGAATTATATTGCTTGAGACAATATAATTCTCTATTCCGAAAAGTTCTCCAAATTCACTATTTCGAAAATAAACCGGAAACATAAACATTTTGGTATAAAAGATTTTCTAAATTCAAACTTATTTTAAATCAATATTTTAATAAACGTTTCTTATAAAGTAACCTAAAATGGTAAAGAAAATTTAAAGAAAATATTAATTAACATTTGTTGCGACTCCGGACTCCGGTACATGAACATTTCCGACTCCGTTACTCAAAATTTACGACTCCAATTCCGACTCCGAATTAGGTACGCCAAAATTTTAGGCTCGAACTTCTACTAGAGACTTACTGTGACTTTAGCGTACATAAAGCGTTACTTCGATTTAGACTCGAGCAATCAATTAATATTTACACGGATTGCGATTTCTTCGTTGAAAGAAAAGTTGGTTCCATTTTTGTAAAAATGGTCTCCAAATCAAACTTGAAAAGTTTTAACTTTAAATCTAGTCTACACAATTTGTTTAAATA
Organism: Nectonema munidae; assembly: GCA_030549495.1. NCBI lineage: Eukaryota > Metazoa > Nematomorpha > Nectonematoida > Nectonematidae > Nectonema > Nectonema munidae. Next base: position 54,388 of record JAUIRK010000716.1, read on the forward strand.
TCATTTTTTTATCTATACCTGCTATTTTAATACCAACATTAAAATGTACTTAGGTTTTAATTTTTTTAGTCATAATTATTTTTACCATTAGTTTGTTCATTACAATCTGAAAGCTAAGACGCGCAAAATCTTCACGTTTTGGCTTTCATGACAATCTCTATATCATTTATGCTACTGTGAGTAGATGATAGATTTTTATCACATCTATAATGACAGTGATTCTTAGCCGATAGGGTGTCCACCTCTCCTAGGAGGGCGTAATTGAAGAACTAGGAGATCGCAGTCTAATTGAGTAAAGACGGGAACTAACTCTTCTATTCCCCTATGAAATTCGTGTTTTTCATTTTCTTTTTGAATTAATTGATATAAATGTTTTACTGATCATTTTTAGGAATATAATTTAACTTTATTTTGCTTTTTTACTTTTTGCAGTACGAAATAATGCATTCCAATTGATCGTTTTTTTTGTGAAAAAAAAAATATTGACACTTTCAAAAAATTTAAAAGCAGAATTTGTAAGGTTTTTTTCTGGTGTAGACAAATATCAAGAATGATATATTTTTTTTCTTCAAAAATTAATTTTAAAAGGAAGTTTAATATATTTCAGATGTTGCTGAAAACAGCACATTGAAACTTAGAAATGAACATCTAAACTTTTGGATAGAGTATCATCCCATCTATCCTCAAATTGCAAATGTAACTCTCTAAGTTTTAGTCCTTTTTTGACCTTTCGTTGTGGAATGTTTTTGGCTTTAATTTCAATTGAAAGAAAGTCGAAAATTAGACTGGACACAGGGAACGACTTCTGCTGCCATATTTCCAGCACTAAACCGCGTATTCAAAAAATAGTGGGAAAAAATTAATCTCAAAAATTGCCCTAATATGTATAAATTTAAATTAAATTTTTTTTATAATATAGTAAAAAACGGTGGTTTTGTTGAATTAATTTTGATTAGATTCATAACTATATAAAATAAGATTAAATGAAACTCATAAGTTGGGTATAGAATTCTTACATTATCTTTATCGTAGAATTCAGTACAGTAAAATTTGTATCATAATAAAAATGATTTGAAGTTCACTTTGAACAAAATGAATTTTATTATTCAGAAAATATAATGTAAATAGACTTTCAAGTGGTAAGGGGGTATACGAAAATATATAGGATCCAAATTCCAAAGGGGTGTGGAAAAAAAATTGAGAAACACGTTCTGATACTTGTCTGTATGCAAACAAATTTAATTGCCAAACTAATGTATCAATTATCAATCAGATCTAAAACTACAATTAATCGCTGCACAATAAAAAAAAAGTAGACTTTCAATTAACCGGAGTTAAACTCAAACGGCGACTTCACGGACTCCGATTGCGACTTCACAGCACTGAAAGGTTATGTGATTCAATATATGCACAAAATATAAAAATGTATTTATTGATGATAATTATTTGAATACTTAATTTTCAAAATTTATTTTTTTTATTCAAAACGTGGGTCCTTCCAACTTTTTGAATGTGCCATTTCTTTCTTTTTGAAAGGGGCCGTTTTGACCAGAGAACAATGAAAAAATGCTATGGAATTTATACAAAAGAGTCCTACAACAAACAAGCATTTTGTACAGAGTTATAAGATTTAATAATTTGAAGGTTAGTCAGACATTTATGGTAAAATATTTTAGATTTTACATTTTTAATTGGGAAAATAGAATTCAGATAGGAGCGTACCTAGTTATATCAATTTTGTCATGACAAGAAATTCTACTAGTTCCTGAATAATCTCAGCTGAGAAATGTCCACTGAGCAAACTCGATAAAGTCTAGCGCCTATTTCTATAAATAGATGAAGGCGATACTTGAGAAAAATGGGGAATCTGGGAGAAGGAGAAGTCGCGAAATCCATTGTGAATCAATGGGATCGGGTATTTAGTGTCGGAAACAACAGATGACATTAAGGAAGAATTGAACACTGAAGAATTTGGAGATGTGGTATCTAGAAAAAAAATATAAAGATTATTTAAAGATTAAGCTTCCATACTTCAAAATGGTGCTAATGTTTTTAAAACATTATCTTTTCTAAATTTGATAGATTGAAAACTTCCTAGCGTGCACATATGTGTACACCAGTTTGTCAAAAAACTAAAATCGGTATTAAATATACAAAAGAAATTTTGGCTATTGACACCAAATGAGTAATATTACAAAAAGAGAAATAAGATTTTTTTTATCTAATTCCATGGTTGGGCATTAATGGGTTAAAAAAAGATTCATATCTTAAGACTAAATGGCGAAGGGACATCGTGTCAATATAAAACTAGGATATGTTAGCGAAAAAATTAATTAAAATTAAAGACGGTAGTGAGTTAGATAATAATTAGTAAGTTAGATTAACACTAGAACAACCAAAAAAAATTGATCAAGCAAAATAAAAAATAGATTTACGTATCAATTAAAAAAAAGAAGAGAAAAGAGGATTTTTATTGAAAGAATAATAATCAGATATAAAAGAAAGGATTCTAAAAGCAATTGAATAAATATTTAAAAAATGCAAGTGTTGTATAAAAATATGATCTCTCAGATACAAGGAATATAAATTAGCTGGTGTATGGAATATATGGATTCAGCTGCTCCTTCAAGCGTTAATAGTTGATTAAGTATTTCATTTTTAAGCAAACGTAGTAACCAAGAGATCATTAGAAATCGAGCTTTCACCACTTTTTGAATAGCACAACGATTTTACACCGTTGTCTCCGACATTTTATTACACCAAATCAATCAAACACCGAGCAAAAACTTTATTATAAAAAGAATCCAATTAAATACACATGAAAAATCTAGGCATATGTTAGCAACACGGTTGTCATTAAAGTTGCATAAGTCAAAGATTTGGTTAACTTGACGCATATGCGTTCGTTGTTCATGATGGCATACAATTACTTCTCCAAGTAAGAGAAAGAACATGCACTTATTTTCATAAATCATGTTTCATTAGACAGCTTTAGTTTTAGATCGTAGCAGTACTATTATTTTCTATACTTATACCCCAAATATACTTTCTATTTTATTTTAAGGGGTCTTGGATTAATCATTATAACACATCAAAAACTGAATTTGTTTCATTAATTTTAATAAAGATTTAAATTTGTTTTTTTTTTCAAAACTCTTTAAAATCCATCTTAATAACAGTCAGATATCAATTTTTGCTGACGGTAATTTTATCATTTTTTTGTCAAAAAATTTATCGTTTTTACTTCAATTTTAAAAAACAAATTTATTTTTTATTGCCTTCAATAATTCAGTAGATTTTTGAAGAAAAAAAAGTAAGATATGTTATATCGGAAAGGTAGGTTGGCCGATACAATATTTCTTAAAAACGAATTCTGATCTACTGGTTAATGCCTGCAGGAAGGAGTTTCGATCAAGTAATGCGCACTGTTTCATATCTAAGTCTTACTATCAGTAATCTGACATTATTGATAAATCGGCAAAAACAGACGTTAAACGCGGGCTTTATTTTATTTTAACTCAGTAACTTTAAGAGCTTTCATTTTAATTTTTTACTGATTTTCCTAGATTAATTTAATAAGTTTGTTTTATTCTTTCTTTTTGTATTTGTGATTTTCAAATCGATTTTAAAGATGGAGAAAACAAAAAAAACTTATTGTGCATAAAATTGATTTAAAATATCAAGCGATTGAGCAAGTAGAAAGTTGAAGTTTGATAAAAGACTTCAATATTCCTCTCATCACTCACTTTGTCTACCTGGCTAAAGTCGTCAAATAAAATTGAAGAAAGTTATGAAAATAGTGGCTGTGAACGTAAAAGACTTCGCCAAAGCAAGTATCCACATGTTGATGAAGCGATGTATTTGTGGTGCAAGCAGGATCGAGTCCAAAATATCCCAGTATCTGGACCGATATTACAATCAAAAGCGCTGAAACTTGCAAAAGATATGCAATGTCATGATTTTAATTGTAGTGAAGCATGGCTCAATCGTTTTAAAGTGAGATATGATATAACTTTCAGGAGTAATAGTGGAGAAGGTAGTAGTGCTAAGGATGATCAAGTAAAGACATTGTTTGATACTACACTTCCTTCAATACTTACAAAGTATTCACAAAATGATGTTTATAATGCTGATGAATTTGGTTTGTTCTACAAACTACTACCTTCAAAGTCTTTAACTTTTAAAGAAGATGTTTAGGTGGTAAGCTTTCAAAAGAGAGACTTGCGGTTTTAGCTTGCACTGTTAATAGAAAAACAAGTTTCTTCTATTGAAAATAATTCAAGACTTCCTAATTTCAACGTTTTGGATGCTCTACATCTGCTACAACGTTCCTGGTCTTGCGCTACCTCTAACACTATATCAAACTGTTTCAAACATGCTGGATATTCCAATTCTCTCAACCAAAACACAATTGACTACACTAAAAATGAAGACCAAGACACGATGTTAATACAAAAAGCTTTCGTCGATGATAAAATAATTACTGATGCTCCTTTAACAGATGAAGCAATAGTATTTACAGTTAATGAAAGAACAAGAAGTCTAATGAAAGCGATCAAGATTGAGGTGATTCTGAAATATCTTTAAATCAAGTTCCAAGCACGTTAACAGCATTAAATTTAGTTTAGACTTAAGACTTTTTTTTCAAATGCACCAAAATCCTTCTGATATGTTTAATTGCATAGCAAAAAATAGAGAGTTTTATTGAAAATGTAGGAAATAACAAATTGAAAAAATGTGTAAGTGAAGACTATTTTTCACCTAAAAGTTTTAATTAGTGTTTTTAGTGATGATTTTTAATTAATAAATGAAATGCATTTTTGTATTTTTGTTTCGTCATTCGCTCGTGTCGAAGCTTTTAAGACGTCCCTTGAAGTTGGACACAACGAGGTTTTACTGTATATATAATGAAATATTATAGAACAAAAAATGTTTTATATCCTAAATATACCTTTTTAACTTCAAAATGGGAATAGGAAATTTCAAAATGAAAATAGGTTAATTTCAAGATGGGAATAAAAAATTTTTTATAAAAAGTTTTACATAAATTTATAATTTTATTGAAATATTAAAATTCGATATTTTTCACGTTCAAAGCAGAATTCACTTTGTTTTGGATGCTGATAATACAATTTTTTTTAATTTAAATTTTAATATTTCAATAAAACTTTACATTTATGTAAAATTACTAATTTATTACATTTTTTAATAAATCGAATGATGTATATGTCAAAAATAATTAATTAATCAAAAAAAATATTTCACAAATTTTTAAAAATATATTATTTAAATCTTATTTTTGAACTTTCAAAATTAAAGATCTTTTATTCCTATTTTCAAATTAACTGTTCCCATTTTTGAAATTTCCTATTCCCATTTTGAAGTTAAAAGATGTAGATTTTTTGAGAGGTTAATATTTTATAATGTAATTGATTATACAGGACACAATTATGAGGAGCTGTTGCATGTCTTGATCCTTTTGAGGTTTTGGAAGATAGTGACTAAATGATGAGGGTTTGTCTCTCGTGTGCAACCACGTGAGGTTTTGGAAGATAAATATTTATAATAGCTCTAGCGATTTACTGGCCATTGCTATATCTGTCTATCCAATATACATGTGTTTAAGCAAACTTTTGCATTCATTGAGATAAAGCACGGATGATGTCGGCATGAAATAAAATACGAAAGAGGGAATACTGTGGCGATTAACATTCTTCATGCTGTACATGTTGGCTTCTTCGTTGGACTTCGCTATATTCTTCTTGTAGCGAATTCGCTTATTGCCAAACCAATTCGAAACCTGAAAAGAAGTATATAAATCCAAAAACACATACAAATCCACTCTGTCCAGTTTGCAATCAACACTCATCATTTATTTAACTGCCCACATATTTTCACGACACGCAAACCCATTCACTTATGCTCAAAGCCATGCAAAATAGTTAACCTACTGACTTTGTGAGGAAACCGTTTAGCAGAAGTTTGGATCTAACTCATTTACATGTATTATATATCATATTATTATTATAAATAGATATATATTATTTCTAGCCATATGTAGAAGCCTTCACAGTACCTTATGGTGGATTTTTGCGGATTGGCTGAAATTACACTGGTTTATCGCTGCTGCTGCGAAAGTGTAACAAAATTCTACACCTTTCCCTGAGAGTATTTGCTTTTATGGTAATACTCTCTCAGTTTGAACAAAGCTTTGTTTTGAACTGATAGATTTTACTCATATAAAGATAGTATAATCTAGGGGCTAACAACAACAACGAAAGAAGTATAAAGCCTAAATTTAACTTTTCTAATATTTACAATCTCTATATCTTTTTAAAATAATACTAATTTAAATATTTTTTACCTTCGCTCCCCCCCCCCCAATAATTTTCTATAAGTAAGAGTTGCTGCTTGTTTATAAAATATGTATGATGATCGCATTTTTCCTATCGAACATATTTTACAGACGATGCGTGAGAGCTATATAATAATAATCAATTGCTTCAATATGCACACAATAAGTAAGCAATGTTTATCACAGAGTCTTCTCTTTGTAGTATTTTTGAGCACACACATGTTGATGATACGCTAGATTTTCTCATCTTCTGTCAAGTGATTCTATTTCTCTTTCTCTCTCCTCTGTTTTTCTCTTCCGCTTTCTCTGCTAAAACTCAATCATTCACTCAAGCTCTCCTATTTCATTCAGCTCTTTTCTCTCCAGTGACGTGGCTAGGCTGGGCATGAGGGGCCGTGCCCACACTCTTATGTATCTCATGGTGCACTCATGCATCTTATGCGATATCAGTTTTCGAAAATTTCTCCAATGAAAGGATCAAGAAAGGTGTTCAAGTTTTTTATTTTTAAATTGTGCCCCCCCCCCCCCTCCCTCGCATATCAACTTTTTTCAGGCTACACCACTGCTTCTGTCTAATTTGCATTTAGAGTTAAATTAAAATAGTTTTCAATCGTTACAATTTTATATCAAATATATATTGTTAGACTCGCGCTAAGAATTTTTTTCAACAAAAGTCACTTAATCTTTATCATTACGTTTGTTACATTTTGTAACATTTAAAACTTTAATTTTTTCAAGCCAAGAAATTTCTTTCAATAGTTATTTGGGAATGAATATTTTGATTATCTATTCAGTTTAAAAGCAAGAATACTCTATTTGCTAAATATTTGAGTAGAAATTTTTTTATAATGTTCCATTGTTAAATTGTATAAGTAACACGGTACATAATTAATTAAATCATTTTTTTAAGAAAATTTGTTGATTATTATAATAAAAATATAATATTGAAACAAAATGTTTCAGTTGTTAAAATTGTACTTGATCTATTTATGACAGCTGTCAGAATTTTATTTGTAGACAGAAATATTCAAAAAAAAACGCAATGATTTTCTTTTCTCGTATGCTTTGATTTATGTTAGTTTGGTCCTCGGACATTTCGCCCCATTATTTTCATAAGACAGTTCGTCCCATGGACAATTCGCCCCATTATTTTCATAAGACATTTTGTTTCATGGACAATTCGCCGCGTTATTTTCATAAGACATTTTGTCTCATGGACAATTCTAAAAAATTAAGAGATAAATTGATTAATTTGAAATAATTTAATAGAGATAAAATAAAAAATTTTACACATATAATTAGCAAAGATGGATGAAACTAATAGCCTATGACACAATTTGTCAGGGGGCGAAATGCCTGTCGACCGTTATTTAAATAATTTTTTAATTATAAGGGCTAGCTACTTAAACGTTGGCTTTTGCTGTTTATAAAAACTTGAAAATATCAAATAAACTCTAATTCTTTATGCCTCCAATTATTTTTAAATTATTCTGAGAACAGACGGTTCCATTTAATAGGGAAAATTGCTTTATTAGTTTATTTTGTTTCCTTTCTCTCTTATGTTAATTATATAGCAAATTTTTCAATTTTGAGTAAAAGGTAAGGTGCAGCGGATGTATTTTCATTGACCAGGTACTGATGTACCGCTTATGTCAAACTGAACAAATTCGTATCGATGAGGAATCGAATCCAGAAGCTTCCGCGCTATGTCCATCATCTCAACCAACCTGCCATGCCACACATAGAATATGCTCTAGGGGATACGTCAAATTAGTTTTCAAAAAACTTAAGTTATGCTCTAAAATTTTTTAGTTTTTGTTGAAGCTATATAACTTTTTCTGATAGACTTTTTTTCCTTAAAAATTATTATAAAAGGCAAATCATTGCAAAATGTTAACAGTTATTTTACTTTTTGTAGCTTGTATCAATTTAGCTTTTAAACTATTTTTGAATGATGCTGAGTAAAATGAAATAATACGATCTTAATTTTTTGTTTTATTTGCACAATTATAACTTCGTTTTATACCCTTGCCCCTGAATCAATCACATTTTTTCATATAAACATCGCAGGGTGTCTAGTAGACTCTTTGCCTTTAGACTACATTCACTCATATAAAACTATCCAACCTTCAGTTATTTGTTTTTTCTATTAATCAAATATCCTTTCATCAATTCCAGTAATGTGCCTGGTAGACTACTTCATTTTTGAAATGAAAAGCCTATTCCACCCCCTAACATTTTTGGATTTTTTTAAACTAGTGTATTCACTAGTTTTTTTAAACTAGTGTAAAATCTTTATACCTTTGCCCCTGAATCAATCACATTTTTTCATATAAACATCGCAGGGTGTCTAGTAGACTCTTTGCCTTTAGACTACATTCACTCATATAAAACTATCCAACCTTCAGTTATTTGTTTTTTCTATTAATCAAATATCCTTTCATCAATTCCAGTAATGTGCCTGGTAGACTACTTCATTTTTGAAATGAAAAGCCTATTCCACCCCCTAACATTTTTGGATTTTTTTAAACTAGTGTATTCACTAGTTTTTTTAAACTAGTGTAAAATCTTTATACCCTTGCCCCTGAATCAATCACATTTTTTCATATAAACATCGCAGGGTGTCTAGTAGACTCTTTGCCTTTAGACTACATTCACTCATATAAAACTATCCAACCTTCAGTTATTTGTTTTTTCTATTAATCAAATATCCTTTCATCAATTCCAGTAATGTGCCTGGTAGACTACTTCATTTTTGAAATGAAAAGCCTATTCCACCCCCTAACATTTTTGGATTTTTTTAAACTAGTGTATTCACTAGTTTTTTTAAACTAGTGTAAAATCTTTATACCCTTGCCCCTGAATCAATCACATTTTTTCATATAAACATCGCAGGGTGTCTAGTAGACTCTTTGCCTTTAGACTACATTCACTCATATAAAACTATCCAACCTTCAGTTATTTGTTTTTTCTATTAATCAAATATCCTTTCATCAATTCCAGTAATGTGCCTGGTAGACTACTTCATTTTTGAAATGAAAAACCTATTCCACCCCCTAACATTTTTGGATTTTTTTAAACTAGTGTATTCACTAGTTTTTTTAAACTAGTGTAAAATCTTTATACCCTTGCCCCTGAATCAATCACATTTTTTCATATAAACATCGCAGGGTGTCTAGTAGACTCTTTGCCTTTAGACTACATTCACTCATATAAAACTATCCAACCTTCAGTTATTTGTTTTTTCTATTAATCAAATATCCTTTCATCAATTCCAGTAATGTGCCTGGTAGACTACTTCATTTTTGAAATGAATAGCCTATTCCACCCCTAACATTTTTGGATTTTTTTAAACTAGTGTATATTCGATGGTTGTAGGTAAAAAATGCCCCCAGAAAAATGCCTCCGAAAAAAATGCCCCCGAAATAAATGCCCCCAATTAAAAACTAGGAAAAAATGCACCCTCATTATTGATTTTCAGGATTTTTTTTAATTATATAAATATTTTTATTTGGTACCAGAAAGGCTAAATTTCTAAAATTTCTTAATCTATAGGGTTTTTTTTCTTTATAAAGTTCTTGAAAACAATAGCAAAGGTGCCGATTTGTGGGAATGTGTTCTTAAAATCAATTAAAATACAAATTATATTTAGAAAGTGTTCTGATACACACAAAGTCCAAAAATATTTGCTGTTTTATAAAAAAAATTTTTCTATTTAAAAAATTGTCGTATGCTGAGTTTTTTAGTTTACTTTAATTAAATTTTAAATGTTTTAGATGAAAAGTTAACTTTTTTTTTTTACAAAAAATCTTTATTTGACATATCTTTTTAAAAATTTCAATTAATAATTTTTTGAATTTTTTTGTGTTGGGGCATTTTTTCTTAATTTTAAATTGGGGCATTTTTTCCTACTTTTTAATTGGGAGCATTTTTTCCTACTTTTTAATTGGGGGCATTTTTTCTGCGCACTATATTCGATATGCAAATTTAATTAAAATATTTTCGCTGGAAGTATAGTATTTAAATTCACCAATTTTGTATAAAAAAAATATAAAGTATTCTTATAAATTTAGGACTTTAGGTATGCGCTGAATACACTGTATTTTAAAGGATTGCTTGAATATTTGGTCTCCAGTGATATTTCCAGACCACTAATTTTGAAAATTGCAAGAAAAAAATTTCGCCCCCTCCCCCAATAATTTTGAGGATGTGCGCCCCTGATATATATGTATTGTACAAAATCAACTTTGACCTCACATACGTATAGAATGCATATCTGAGCCTGGGATTATTTGACAAACATGACTTACCTTGTGTTTATTGGTCGATTTGGGCCAAAAATGTGTAGTTGCACTCATACTTCACATCGACTTAAGCGTTAACTTGGCCAAAAACAACACACAGGAAGAAGAAAAAAAGAGTTGATAGATAGTTGATATGTCTATCTTACTTGAGAGATGGTAATACCACAAGCCTTAGCGAGCTTTTCCTTAGCTTCTTCACTCGGGTACGGATTATTCAAATGTTCGTAGAAGTATTCATTGAGTGTCTCTGTTGCTTGCTTACTGAAATTCCGTCTCTTACGTCTGCAAAACATAAAGTATGAAAAGAAATAAAGTGAGATGAAATGGAATGACGTTTATTACGAGACAAAAAAATATTGTGCAAATTAGTCAGGGGTAAATAAAATCCTTTTTCGTGAGAAGCAAGAAGCTGCTGCTAAATTGCCTTTAGAAATAATGTTCAAAAATAAAGTTGCATATTCTGTCTAAATAAATATAGCCATCTCAATTGTTTTATTAATATCTGGTCATTTCGTAGGAAGGAAATGGTATTTTTCCTTATTTTGTAGGAAAAAAATCTGTATTTTCACTCATTTTCCTCCAACTTTAGGAAAATGACTGATTTTTTTCATCGATTTTCAGCCGACGCAAAATTGGAAATTATCTGCCTCAGGCATTAGTAGAAAAAATATTCATCTAATGCGAATAAAAGATTTTCAGAATCAATAAAAATTCTTCGTGAACCGTTCACAGAAGGAAGTTGCCTACTGGCTTACGCAGCTATACAGTAAAGCGTCTCTACATTGAGAACCTGAACGCAATGTCCACGAATTTTTGGAAACTTGTGCTACCCTAACAGATCAATTATTTTGAGAAAACGATTTTGATTTTCGACGTGTATTATTATATGCGTTCTTGAATCACCAAATTTAACTCATTTAGTGGCAATGTCGGCAAAGGCTTTTTTGGTGTTTTTTTGTTTTTTGGTCTATTTAATCGTATTTAAAAGAAGAGTAATCCTGGATTTTCTTTGGAAACATTGACGGTACTAAATGGGTTTATAATATCAGTTCTTATTTTACCTTCGAAATTTTTTACAGAGTTGTAAAATTTTTGATACGGGAGAAAGATAAAAAGATTAACATTTTTTTAATGAAAATAATTCAGGATTCAAAGTTTTTGCTAAAATACTTCAGTTAAATTATGATATCATATTAACCCCGGAAAATTTGACAGCAAAAGCATTCTTTTTTCACCTATAATATTTCATCATGCGAGTCGATTATTTAAATGCTCTGTTCGTATTAGCGACGTTTGACTGTACTTACAAAATTCAGACGCCAACTCCAAATTTCTTTAAAAACCCGACTCCGTAAGCTATCTATATTTTAAGAAAAATAAAGAAGAGGAAATACACATATGTGCAAAACTTGTTATTGTTGGCTACAGATTACGCTATCTCATTATTAGCGTAGTTTGCAGTCAAAGTAAAACTAAGTTGGCATTTCCTTTGCAAGGAAGAGACTCATGGCGAAAGTGTAGAATTTTTGTTACACTTTTGTACAGAGTCGGTAAGTCAGAGATTATTTTGTAAGCATATAGAATGCGCCTTCTTTAGTCGATGTCGAAAGCAAAGAGTTGGTCTTGAACCCATTAAGCTTTTAGGTATTTGAAGGAGACGGCGGATTTTTGTATGCACATATGGAGTCCCCCGACATCGCAGCAGCGATAAAAAGTGTACATTTCAACCAGTCCATATAAAAGATACCGTAGCTTCTACATATGGCTTTTATTAAACTATGATTTGTGCAAAACTTTCTGACATCTATCGATATTTGTGTTTAAATTCGCAAATAAATAAAACAATAGTTAGCCATTTTTTGCCTTCAATTACTTATCGAAAGACAAAATATCAACGCACATAACATCGACACCCGTTTGAAGATAACACAATATCAATGCCAAAAATTTTACTGAATCAACTAACTATTCAAATAAGTTAATAACTAACTAAGCCAGTAACTAATTTAGTTGTTAGATAGATAACATTGGCATAACTAGCAGTAAAACATTACTAAGATATGATGATGCCTTATCAGTATAAATATAATTCTTTACGTCAACAGTATGCCATCTTCAAACGGATGCCGACATCATGCCCATCGGGATATTTTGGGTTTCAAGATTCCAATTTATAAATTTTTAATAGCTTGAATAAAAGACATTCGCGTGGAAAACGTGTGGCAAGATGAAATTTTTAGAAGTGTCTTGTTAATAATTTTTTATTTTTTTTTTATTTTTTACCATCTTTCACAATGAATAACATTTTATCAGCAAAGAAGGCTTATTGCTGGATCGAACCCGACACCTTGTGGTATCGTAGCCAAGTATATAACCAAAAGGTCTCAACGCTCAGGGTTCAAAATGGATGATAGATTAGAAAATAAATTTACAGACACCCTCTTTAATGCGTAAGATTGCAAAAACTCAACAAAAAATCTTTATCATTTTGGTTTAACGTTGTGTTTTTGTAACTCATAAAAAAGGCTGAAAAATTAAAAGAATCAACATTTTTTATTACACAAATACCTTGTAAAGAAAGAAACAAAGGTCGGTTTAGGAAGTTTTTGGAAAAAATTTTAAAGCAAAATACTTTTGGATAAATTTACTTTTTGAATGCTCTTGTTTGGGCTTAGATAAAAATATTATGGAATATAATTAGAAAATCTGTTTGAAGACAATGTAGGAAAAACATTCAACTACAAATACAAACCATTACCGCATTTAAATAAATTATGTTGAAGAAAGTGGATCAAACATTTTGCGTTGCAGCATAAGGAAGAAGCATGTAAGATTCAACACATCTTTCAATGGCTATCTAAAATTGACATTCACAAATGACCTTGAAGTATGGTGCATGTCATCACACTTTTAAAATGAGTTATCGATTGAAAACTAAAGTAGTGCGTCAGCAATCTACGTATGATGTTTCCAAAGCAAGTTTACATCATTTGAAGTTGGAGACTTATGAAATTTGAAACATAAAACTTGATGCTGCATAATTATAAATTTTAAGTCAAAGTCGCTAGGTGGAATAATTTTAGTGTTAAAAAATTATACATAAATGGAATTGCAAAATTCAAATAGGTGGACTCGAAAAATGATAAATGAGTGGAGTTGGAGTCGATGATATTTTAGCGACTCCACAATTTCACGAACGATTGTTTTTTCATGAACGTTGTTGATTTTTAAGATCATTTCTAGCTCTTTAAAATGCGATCCGAAACTTCTTACAACAGCTTTATTGCAACAGACAGCATAAAATTATTGCACAGCACTTTTCTATAACAAAATTTGGTGTTTTTAAAGTATTGAAGTTTGTCATTGAACAAAAATTCTAAATCATGGTGCAAAACACAATCACTTAAAGATTTTTACTTAAAATCATAATCAAATAAAAAAAACATATGTGTTGCAAAATTGGATAAACCTGGCATCGAGAAAACGCGTTCTGAGAACCATGATAGCTTCGCATGTCTTTTGCTTCAATTGAACCTGAATCAGTGAAGAATTTTAAGTGAACTATAAAATTAATAAAGGAAAAGATTGATCAGATTCACCTGAATGATGCTGAATTTTTTGCGGATTATTCGTAGCATTCTTTCAATTTCTTCATCATGAATAGGACGAGAAACGCGATGTTCATATAACAAATCTTTCACGTGTCCTTCAAAATTGTCGGTTTGCTGTCAAAGATAACAAAAAATGTAAGAGAATTAATTAAACCAATCAAAAATGGCAGAAGATATCCCGTTTTTAATAGAAATCAAAATTAATTCAAATGGTCTGCTTTTCCTGGAACTTAACGGATTAAACTAAACTATTTCATATTTATCTCACACAGCACTTCTCCGGGGATATGGCACAAATATATTTCTTTGTGATCAATTTTTAAAAAAAAAATAATAATTAAAACCAAAGAATGTAAAATATAATCCATGTTTCAAAAACATATTCATGCTACAACACATGACACTTTACACTCATGTCATCCTAGTTGTATATTTTAGTTTCCTGCAAATCAATTTCTTCTTTCAAGTTTTGTTCGAACAATTTATGTGAAGGGCAATCTCTTAATTCCAATCCTAAAGAGTGAGAACACTTGTCAAACGCTAAACTAAGAGTGTACGCAAGGTTTTGTTGATGCCAAATTTCGTTGACATTGCAACTTCCTTTTTCTTGTTATAATTCTTCATCAGATTTTTTTTGTATATATCCATTCTACAAAACTTGATAAATCAATCTGTTCTTCTTCTCCACTAACTGCCTTGCTTGGTGATTTAATTAACCAAATCTGATTTTAGGAATTCAAATTTATTCCCCAATTTGCATAATAGTTGATTGACAAGTGCTTAACCAATCTCTAAATGGGCAATTTAGGAAACCTACTGTAGAGGTTATCATTGGTGTAGAATTAGTATTAGAATTATTGTTAGGGTAGAGATTAGGTTTAGTGTTAGCGAATCGTACATACATACACTCACGTATACATTTTTGACATTCTTGACACAAACTTTCCTACTTATTTGTATGTCTGACACAAAAAACATCTAAACATACATACACACATACATACATATATGCGTAATACATACATAATGCATACATATTGACACATCCATGTACTGAAATATTTAAATCTCAATAACAGAAGTATAGCCCAAATCTGTTAATATAGTCTAAATTTAATTTACATAAAATATTGGAAATTTTTAGCTTTATAGTTTTCGAAGAAATACCGTCGCATAATCAATCGCATAATAATAATAATAATCAGCAAATATAAAGGGAAAAGTTTCGGTTCAAAACATGAATGAAAGAAGACCAAAAAAAGAGCAATCCAGATGCGAGTAATCCTCACTGCACTAAAAATTAAAAAAAATCGAGTGAAAAAGAATCTTACTTCTTTAAATTTATCCATCTCATCGTGAAATCTTTGACTGATTTGATCACGCTTGCAGATATAATCCGAATTCTCAATCTTGTGATCACCTTGTCCTACCACAGCAGAAGAGGAGGACGAATTATTAGGATTACCCACGGCACTCTGAATGCTATTGCTACCAATGGTGTTATTGCTGCTGCTGCTGTTGTTGTTGTTGTTGATGTTGACATTTGGGTTTGTGAGCGGATTATTGGTTGCGGTTGTAGCGGAGGAAATGCCACCATTATTCGGAGATATGACACCTTCTGCAACGAGCATGTTGTCCAATCGCAGAAGTTCGGGATTCGGGCATTCATCATCTTGATTACTTCGTAGACTAATTGCTTTCAAGTCAAAGTAAAAGAAGAACGTATGGCATTTATTGTACTTTATCCATATGAGGGGTGGACAACATGCGGCTCTCAGGCCACATGTATCCATGAACTCTTAATGTGGACATCATTCCATCTTGAAATTCAAAAATTACTATTTGAAAGTATTTCTAGTCAAGTTTTCAAAACTTCAGCTTAAACGCGAAAGCTTTGTGAAGTTAAATTAAAAAGAGGTGTATCCTGCTAAATTGCTGCGGGTAAATAAATATAACATTATTGACTAAGTGCAATGAATGAGACATATGGATTTGCAATTAACTTCTCACACCTTAAAAAATGAAAGCTAATTTTATCGTGTTCCACTAAACCAGGGTCCACATGGACCCTAGGGGTCCATATAATAATTCAGGGGGTCCACAGGCGAAATAGTAAAAATTGGGGGTCAACAATGATATTTTGGTGGTCCATGAAGAAAACCATCTCATAACGGTTTTTATTATAAAAAGTTCGCAATAGACTTGGCATCGTAAAAAGAGGTGCTTTACGACTAGCATTAACTTCAATGCAACCAGATATAAAGAATCTCGTTGCGCAGCATCAGCCACAGGGATCTCATTAAATGTCTTTCTTTTTTTATTATAAAAATTGTTGCATTTGAGTTGCTTTCATTTCAATATGAATTCTAAGTATATTCTATTATCTTTATCATAACCTCAAAAATTTTATTAGTGAAAAATATTAAAATAATTTTTTTTGTCCAATTTTTATGAAGGGGTCCACCAAGAAAAAAAGGAGTGAAAAGGGGTCCATGAGTAAAAAAAGGTTGAGAAATACGGCACTAAACCTTACGTAAACTTCAATCTAGTCCCGTAGCTGAACATTTTTGTCAGCCCCTGATTCATATCTATAAATTTAGCTTAATTTTAACTTTTTTAAGGACCAATGTATCTAGTCGCCTAGCTAAATAATGAATATGAATAAATGTATAAGATATAAAAGTTTCAGAAAAATCAAACACCCATCACTATGTGATTTTAAACTAGAGCAAGGCAATTTTGCCACTTACCGCAAAAATGTTCTTTTGTTTATTTTCCAAGGAAAGAAATTGAAAGTATAAATGATTCATACGACTGTAAGAGAGAAAATAAAGGTTTTTTTATACCAAAAATAATGGCAATTTAACAAGTTATGGTCTTATTTTTATCACGGAAGGCAGAATTACACAAACTCTTTAATCTGATTGGATAAACCATTTTCAATGATCTTTTGCATTTAACCAATCAAATTATGGAAGATTTTATGCAAATTATTCCATGCATTAATCAACTTGAAGTACCGATTATAGCTAAAGGGACTGATGCAACGGGATACAGAAAAATTGAATGCTTAAAATTTAGGACCAGGTTCGTCACTGGTACTCGGACAAACTCGGAATGGAGGTGGGGACTTAGTTCGGATGTAACCAAATACTAAAGATCCTTTACACATTCCTTATATCCGTTTATATAGCCTTTTTATGGAGTTTCATATAAATAAAAAGGTTGTATTAAAAAATATTTGAATATACTTTTCCCTTGAAAAAGACACATATGAAGGACATATATAAAGTCTTGAAAGAGACAAAACTTTTGTTCTTTCATTAGTTCAGAAAAAAACCAAATTTTTGAAGAAAATACACACTTTCGATGCGTTTTTACATTTACAATATATTTTTTATCAACATCAAGTGGACAAGTCAATTCGGCGCTTCGGAAAAAGTTGGCATTTAAAACTGAAATGACTTATCAACAAAAATGTCGAATTTTTAAATACCGAAAGAAGGAACGGATTTATTCTTGATATTTTTAAATGGTAATTTTAAGAAAATTTTTTTAAAAAGAACCCCCCCCCCCTCCCCCGAACTAAAAAGTTATTAAATAGAACAGTGAGTAGTTAAAAAAGCGACATATATACTTACATGTATAAAGTACTTGTTAAAAATACTTATAACTAACTTCAATTTCAAAATATGGCAAATTCTCTCGCATCCCCCAAGAAAACCCTAAAAAGGGGTTTGCAGTAAAGGCATCTTAAATTCAAAATGTACAAGAAAAAAGAACTAAATATAAGGAATCTTAGAATCAAAGAAAGGTCATGATTGAAAAGAGAGGTAAAATAATCTTATGTGGAAAAATAAACTTCCATTAAATTCTTCACACTTATGCCAAAAGCAAAGTGACAATGAGATCCCAGGGTCAAGTATAATAGTTTTCACATTTTTCTTTTTTATGAATAGGTAGGTTTCAATGGTTCAAGAAATATTCAGCCTCAAGACAATATTAATATCAATATTTGAAGGCCAAATTGACCTATATCCCCGATAAAATATACATACACCCAACTTCAAGGCGTTTAACAGGGGAAACAGATCCTCATAAATTTGTAGTTAATAGAAACCAATTAAATATTACTACATCAGAGCGACACTTATCTGTTTATGTGAGTTGGTATGTATTCTCATAAGTCACTATAAAATATTAAACGCGCATAAAAGTTTAGTCATTGATTATTATTATTATTATTACCAATTAAATCCTTAATTTATTCAAGGTTTATCAATAATGATTGTTATTGCTGCTGCATAGGATTTGATACTTTTGCTCACAAGAGACAAAATTAGAGAATATTTAAAGAGTTTCAAAAGAGACTGTAACATCAATTGGTGAATGGGCAAAATGGTCGATATCGACCCCTGGGGGTCCATAACAGATCTCTAGGGGTCGATAAGATAGACAAACTTGCCAAATTGTGCTATGCTTTTTTTACGTATTAAATCATAGCTTAGGACATTGTATATATAGTATAGGATATATGAAACATTTTTGGTTTGTATTTTTTCCTCTTAATTGTTGGACATTGATTAATCTTTTTATGAAACATTACTATGTGGGCGTGGGGGTCGATGTGAAGACAAATGTTCTATGAAGGAGCAAATTTGTGTTAGCATTTTGAAACGTAATAATTCTTTGATGAAAATCATAATTTCTCGATAAAAGTGAAATATTATTTGAATATTGATTGATATTTTTTGAAAGCATAACTATTTTAGGGAAAAATCGGTGAGATATGAATTGCTACCGGACTTAAAGAGAAAAAATGCATTATTATTAGAATTTACAACTTCATTTTAATGAGTAAAATTTATTACAAATGAATAATGCCGAAAAAATATAAAAGACTTGAACATTTTCATGATTATTATTATCTTTGAAACAAGTTCTTAATTTTGTGTTATAAAGAAAGATATGACAACTTGAACATCTATTAAACGTTTAATTATTTTCTATTTTTTCATTACATTTTTAAAACTTTTATATTTAATATTTTTTTTATTTTTTCTTTTCCAAGCTTATACTTATTTTAATGTGCAGTTTTAGCAGCTTTTCTTTTTCAGCTTTGCAGAAATTCATCTAATAGTTTGGGATTCTATTTTGCAAGGAGTTTCGCCCCCTCCCCAAATAATTTTGGATTTTTTTAAACTAGTGTATATGCTTTATATAAAATTTAATTAAAATATTTTCACCTGAAGTATAGTTTTTAAATTTCACCAATTTTGTAAAAAAATATAAAGTAGTCTTATAAATTCGCGTATGCGCTGTACACACTCTATTTTAAAGGATTGCTTGAATATTTGATCTCCCGTGGCATTTTCAGATGAGTGATTTTGAAAATTGCAACAAAAAAAATGAAAACGGCAAATACGAAAAATAAAGAAATGGTAGCAGAGAAAAAGACAATTATAGAAAGAAGTTGTTGATATGCACAAAGAAAAGAATTGTTATAAGCAGTATTTTGATACTTTAATTTTAGACAAAGCCAGATGGTAAACATATACATACATACAATAGTTTCACATTTGGCTCTTCCAAATGAATATTTCGGACTACGTTACTGCAAATACTCATATGGTTTTATTGATTTACTAGTAATCGAGAGATGTTATGTTAAGTTAGTGTAGTAAGATTTATTTCAGATAAAAATCTTAGTTTTAAAGATCCAGAATAGGTAAGGATAGCAAAATAAAATTTTGAAAAATATAGAAATATCAAGTATAAAGCAAACATTTCAGAAGAGGAGGAGATGGGGAGTAGGGCTAAAGCGCCCTTAGCTCTCCTCGATATCCGCTTCCAATCAATTATAAATCTTTCTTCATCTTGATTTCAATCTTGCTATACTTTTGCTTCAAGTTTTCACAGTAATTCCATTAGTTCAGGAATTTATTCTATTTATATTGCAAAATTTTTTTTGATACTATCATTTTTTTCAATTTTTGTACATTTTTTTCATAATAAATGAGCCAAAAGGTCATCAACAATCAAAAGGTAGTCAACTTATTATAATTAAATTAGCATAAAAAAGTACGATAAAATGATTTCAATTTATTTTCTAGTAAAAACGATTCCGAGACATATTCTGCAACCTTCATTATAATGCAACAACCGGCAAAAGGTGTTCAAAAGTTAATAAAAGCTTTTTCCATAACAAAAAAATGATGAAAGCCAAAGAAACTTAAACAAAACCCAAAATTTAATTTTCCTAAGAAACTTTACTATTCGATTTTATGTAAAAATTATTCCTTTACTTTATTGATATAATTTCTATTTTTACTACGAAGATAAGGTGATTGCAGAGTGCACATAAAAAAATTATCAGCATAAAACATTTTTAATTAATTCTCTTATAATCAATAAAATTTTTGGACGTCTAGTCAGAAAAACTAAAAACCACAAAAACTTTCAAGTAAAATATACTAGAAAAAATATTTAGGTCTTGTAAAGCTTGCAAAAAAGCTCCACTTTATACTAATGTCAATTTAAATGCGAAGCAAAGTTCTATCCACTAATGATATATGACTGATGAATATTGTGGTGATGACATTTTTTTAACAATGAAAAATATGTTAATGATGATTGATGATGATAACAAAGATTTTGGTGATATTGATTGTGATGGGAGGTGATGATGGATCTAAAAGATGTGGTTGGGGGGTGGCGATGATGGATCTAAAAGATGTGGTTGGGGGGTGGCGATGATGTGAGGATTATGTTATGATGCTGATAATAATGATGTTCACCACGATGATGAATTATTGCTCATTTTCATAATGACAACAGAAGAGAGAGTGAGGAGAGTGAAGAAAGATAACAAAGCGAAATGTTTGATGATTGAAAAAGAAGCGATAAAAGAAAATAAATTAAGGAAGAGTGTTTGCAAGACAAAAAACATATAATTTATGCGAGCATAATATGTATCACAACTTCTCTCATATGAATAAATAATGTGGCGCAGGCAGATAATGGTGGTGGCGGATGATTAATAGTTGTCTAAACTTTTTTACCTACAACGTCTAAGCTACCACGGATACCAAATTGTTTGAAATTCACACACACACACGCAACACACACAACCACGACACAAAGACGAAGAAACATACACATATATCATATCGTATATAAATGGCATTATACTTTGGATGCATATAAACTATTTGACTTATTGATTGATGGCAATAATAATAATAATAATTTCTATTAGAAAAAGTTGTGCAAAAAACGTTCACAAACATCATAGATAGTGTGATAATAGAGAAACAATACAATATATACAATATACGAAAAGAGATAAAACAGATATAAAATATTTCTTCTTTCCATGCACTTAAATAATATCACTGTCATGCAATTGAGTGTGGAAGTGATGAAGTTGAAAGTAAAGAGGAGAAAAGAGTGTAAACACGATTATTTGTTTTTTTAAGAAGTGTAAAGCCGAGAAAGAGTAACCAACCCAAACTACGTCTCGTAAAAGACGACTAAGTATCGTGATGAAGGAAATAAAAGGACCCCTCATATCATATAATATAATATAAGAGATAAAAAAGATTTTGGGTCTTTCCGTTTAGACGGCCACATCAAGTAATCACCATTTTGTCTGCCTTTTATAGTTATTTATTTAATGCTAACACACTTTGAATAACAGTTTACGAACTGGCTGAGCACTGAAGAAAAAGCTATTCGTTACTTACAAGATAAGGCAGTGTTGCATCAGGAGAGAGACTGTGTGCAAATCGGCATTTAATGAAGCATGATTTATCACGGTGGCGATGCAACAAAAGTTTGTGCAGAACTAAGTTGGGACTAAGACGCGATACGCGGTTAGAAGGTACTCGTTTACCTTTTAAAACGATTGTTTATTTTATTCATGCATGGTGTCATGAACTTGCTACAACAAATTTTTGTGAAAAAAACCTTAAAATGTCCAATATAGCGTACACTGATTGGAAAAATTATATGCGTGACGTGTGAGCGGATTCACTGCTCCGAAATCCTGTGCAAATTGGAGGACAAAGGCTTAATGGACGAGTCCTGCTTCTCGAGAAAAAAGTACAATGTGGACAGAGTTTATCCCCAGCAATGGGTATTTGGTGGAATATGCCGAGAAACTATATATTATACATAACTATTATAGATATTAAACATAAAATTATAAAAAATCTCAACGGTGCATCTAACAGAGAAGTTTAAAAGCTTAACAGCTGTGAAAATACGTGTGCGTACATGCTTTACAAAGAGTTCAGGAATAATTCGGCCTTGAAACAATTCGGCTTCAAGGCAATATTATAATCAATATATTTAGAGGGTCAATAGTTTTGAGGCCAAATTGACCTGGTTACTCCTTGTCATTGAATTCAGTTAATAAAAATGGTAAGGGTTGTGTAAATATACAAGTAAAACAAACTAACGCACAAGCATCTTGGTTTGAAACGCCCTCAGCTTCAATATTGAGAGATCTACCAATATCAACAAAAATAAAGATCTGTTTTAGTTTCACTCAATACACAAAACGATACATCTTTGGACAATTTGGCCAGAAGATGATAATGCAGAATTAACCCGCTTTCTAGTACATTATATCATTTCATACAAACAATTATCTTCCTAAAAAATCTCAAATTGTTCTGAAGCAAAATTAAAATGCTTCCTAGTACATTATATCGGTTCCTAGGGAAAATTCGTTTTATCAAAATCACTGAAAACCAAAATCTCAGCAACGTCATTGCTACTTTAGTTTTCGGGGATTTTGACTAGATACCCTATTATATCACTTCATATACACACGATTCTTTTCATAAAGATTTCTACTTGATAGAAAAATAGAAAAAAATCAAGGAAAAGACAAATAAATAACTTGGAATATAAAAAATTTGTCAAATAGAAGGCTCAGAAAGAAATTGTGGAAGTATTGATTAAATTTAAAAATCTCATATTTTTAGGTTTATCATATAAGATAACCATGAAAATCGAAACAAACACTATACTAGGAAGAAGTAAGCCTGTTCAAAGCCGGGTCCGAGAAAATTCGGTCCTCAAAATATCCATACCAGGATTGGGCTAGACCGTCTATATTTGAGTACTTTATAAAGTATATCCATGAGTCCACATTATTAATCATATAACTCTATACACATTTTCATAAAACGAAATGAAAGCTCTGCCTTAAAACTGGCATAAATCTAAATATAGTTTGAAGTATCTATCAAATTAAGATTCAATTTATTTTCACATCAAAGAAAAATATAACAAATAAACAATTGGAAAAACTAAAAATTTAGCAATCCAGAAAACAGCCATTCTGAAAAAGTTTTTCCTCAAGAAGTGCTATTCGCTGAAATAAACAAAAAGTCGGAAGGCAGTCGTCTTGCAAGCCCTAGGAATTTTTTACAATGATTTTTCCAATAATGTAAAAGGATAGGAAAAAAAAAATGGTTAAATCGGTCATGAAACTGTCCTTGAACAGATCTTATGGTATTTATAATATAGGTTTATATAGATATGCAAAATAACACGCCAAAGTGTAGAAACTATTATTACATTTAGTGTATAGTATTTATATTTTACAATTTTTTAATCATATATTTGTACAAATAAAACCCTCTTTAAAAAACCCCTGTTTTGGGTTAGTAAATTATTATTTAATTAGTTAATTAATTAGAGGGGTATTTAAGTTCATGTATCTTTGCATTCTTAATATTCTTATAGTTAAATACTATTTTTACCAAAATTATTTCAATAATGTTGACATAAAGGAAATATATATTAATTAATTAGTCTGGTATAACTCGTAATGATGAATCTTTATTTATCTTAGGAGTTTAACTGGATTGCAGTGTTAAGTATAAGACAAGATTGGACCAGATTAACATTTAAGAATAGACTGAACCGGACAGCTGCAAAAGAAGACCGGACGAAACTGAACAACTAGGAACGGGTTTAACCTGTTAACCGGGCCATGAGCAGGTCTAGAAACAAGGCCTATCGTACGGAGTAAATATACATATATTATTTTTTTAAAAAAAAACTTAAAAAATTTAATACTAAAGGTTTCTTGAAGAAGTGAAAATTGTATGTTGATATTTAATATTAAATACCAATCTGGAGATACTAAGAAAGATAGGTGACTTTGTGCTATCTACTATAGGACATAGCTAGGCCTGATTTACTCAGCCGTCGAAGTGACATTGTTCCATCTTATAACTTCCTAAGTTATCTAATCTAAAAACGAAACAATTAAAGATAACATTCCAAAATGACTCCTTTAGTATAATTGTGTCTTCAAATAAGAACACACTTATGTAGCTTTAAATGTGATCAAAAACTTTTCAAAATTCATCTATAAATTAGGATAATTATCATAAAACTACATCAAACTTCAAATATTCAAACCTCGAGCTCGAATTTGTATGGTAAGCGAATGTGTTGTGATATTTTATGCAGGTACTATTAGTTGGCCAATAGCAATCACTAAATAATGAAATAAATCCTTAATATATCTACTTCTGATTAACAATTTAGAAATAACTAATCAATAACAAAATTAAGCATCAATTAGTTCTCGGATTCTATAACTTAAAAAATTAATAATAAGCCACACACAAAATTTACCAAACTTTATCTACTTTAAGGATAACTAAAAAAAAGTTGTTTTGATATGTGAATTATTTTTTAAAAGTTATGAAACGATGATAATATACGATAAAAAATCGAAATTTAGCAGATATCAGAATTTGCCAATCAAAAGTCAATATCATCGAATTTTTCCAGCTATTGTCGGATTTAAACTATTATTTTTAAGTAAAAAGTTTAAGATTTTGAACAATATGGAAATATATAAAATACAAAAATAGTTAGATAAAAGAGTGTAAGTCATTTACAGCTTGCGTTACAGTTTAGATTAAATAAACAATTTGGTGGAGAGATTTTTACCGAAAAAACGGTTTAATTTTTATTCATTAATGGTAAAAAAATATTGAAAATAATGAATTTTTTTTCAAACATTCACTTATGGCGATAATAAAATATAGAGTAAAAATTAAGTATACCCTATATTACATTTAAAAAGACGTTCCGAGATGATTTTTTCAAAGAGATTAAATTATTAAATTTAAACTAATTATTAATTACTACTAAGAAATGTTTACCCACAAATTCAGATAGTGTATTAATATAAAGATAAAACAGTTGAGTAGATGCAAGAAATGAAAGGGCAACCTAAAAACACCCTCTCCTCTGCCTCTACTGATTTCATTAGAAAGGGGTGAAAAGCTTATTTGCGCATCTAATAATTAGTCTGGCAAAGAGATTTAGCTCTTATTTATTTCCATTTTCTCCTTCAATATCATAGCACTAACGCATTCATAATGGTAATAACTATCTTTGAAATCATAAAATGAATATATTAATCGTAAATTTTTCAATTAATATTGTAAAAAATTTGATCCCCATTCCCACCCTTTTCAAATTTCAACTATTTGAGTCCTGAGATGAAGTCTAATAAAGATATGAATTTCAGCAAGAAAATTAATGCCAAAAACCAAATATTTTTCAGTTGATCGTATCATAAAATATAGTCAAAAAAGTGAACAAAAATAATTGACTTATAGCAAATATTATTTTATAAATGAAAATAGGAGTATTGTGTAAATGTGCACTATTATTGCAGGTAAAAAATAGTATGATACAAATTGGCGATTTTTATCTCACTTAAAAGTGAATTGTAATTAGATGCAGGTAAGCCTCGCCGTGATAATGGTGTAATAAGACAGGAAAAAATACCAGTTTTTTCTTTCATTTCGCAAAGAATACTATACAGAGATGGCTTTAAAGGATGAGAATTGAAAAAGTTTTTTCTGAAAAAAAGAGATATATTTAAAAGGATAAAAAAATAGAATTTATAACCTTAATTGAGCTTCTTGATCAGACTCTTCACTAATAATTATAACTTCATTGATAAGTTCATTTATATCATGTTTTATTAAATTTTGCTCAGTATTAATTTGACTATATGATAATTGAGGCATTATTTGACTAGATATATTTCTTTGATCGTCCATTTTTAATTTAGGTAAAATCCAATAATTAATATTTAAAAAAAGCTTTTTTGAAATATATTTCTCTTAATTTATTTACTTATAATTACAATTTTACTTATTTTTTTATAATAACATGTAACTTTGTGAAATATTTTGATTATTATTTAACAACAAACATGTGTACTCTAATATATTTTTTTCTTTTTAAGAAAGAGATTACAATTGATTAAAGAAAAGGAACTGAAAGATCCTGGTATATGTTAATTATATAAATAAATTTCATAAGTGGCAAGTATTTTTTGAAAATTTATTTTCTTGAGTTTGGAATAATTATTAGTTGATATTCTTACCTCGTTGTATTATAAAATTCTTATAATTTATGGCCCACCTAACTCAAATGTAAAATATTTTCTGTATGAATAAGATATGAATTGATTATATATCTGCGCCAATAAAGATAATATGTTTATTGAGACAAGAAGACAGAAAGAAAGGATCCGTAAGTGAGATTAGCGCCAATATATATAGTAGTGTGTGTCCTTCTTCGGTAACCAAGGAAATGGTTCCTGTGAGGCAGCAATCAGTCTATAAATGGAGACAACCTAGTACACAGAGAATGCTAATTGTGCGTTGGCAGATGCTCGATGTAAGTATAAACTTGGATCGAGATGTAGCTACAAGAGCATGTTGGCGCACACGTTTTACTCTCTTTTGTAACCTTCTAGCTATCTTGGAGGTTTTCTGGTTCGTTGGGGCCTTGTGTGGAATTCTGTTTCATCTTCACCTTTTGGATGATCTTGTTGTCCTGTGTTTCCATCATCCAATACACCATCCGTTTGCAGTTCGACTTTGTCTTTAGCTTTTCTCTGATCTTGTTGCTTAGTGCTTTCATCATCTGTGTGATTTTCCTCATCGCTGGATTCTTGCCCATTACCATCGACATTTTCTCTGTGATAAAAATCTCCAGGTTTTGATCCTCTGAGGTTTGGAACTTGTTGGAAAATTTTTTCAGGAATGTATTTGATTGAGCGAAAAATACTACATAATTCTTCGACATCTTCATTGAGTTTATTACTGGGAGAAAAACTCTTGGGATTACAATAAACTATTTTGCTGTTGAAAACGGTGTAGATTTTTGTACTATTAGTATATCTCTTTTGTCAATGGTGACCACACCTAACAATCTTTTTACATCACAACATTTTCATTTTTGGGAAGGTTTTGTTCCATTTCTCAAATGTGCATGTACTTTTCTCAGACACTTCTTTTGTAATGCTCCCCATGCCAACTTATTAGTAAATGGCATTTTTGATCTTCCTCCGAGCACATCATCAACTTTCATTTTATTTATAACAGAAGTTATGGATTCTTCAACAAAACTACAGATTTGGCAGTTTCTTTCATGACAAGAGAGTGGGTTGCGTGAAGAGAAATCACTATTCAATTTGTCGGAGCCACGTATATGACATATTCAACGTTAGCTACACTAAGAGTTGTTATAAATGAGCAGACGAAGAAAAATATCCTTGTTGTAAACGACGATATGCTTCAACACATGGTTTTAAGTCTGTCAAAACATTTTTTGTGAATTTTGACTCCTTTATCTATGGGGTGAAATGCTTCACTGCTGTAGATATGGCTAAGGCTTCGAGCTTACATGCAAACCAGTCGATTTGGTGGTCTTTTAGCTTGAAGCTGAAAAACTCTGCAAGTTTTTGTTTACCATTCCTTTGTAGAAGAAGAGTAGCCCCTGAGCCTTGTTGAGTGGGGAAGCATCAACTTTAATTGTAAGATAGTTCATTGATCTTGGGATAGTTCAAATTTCTACTAATCTCAACATATTTTATGCCTCCCCAAATCGATTCTCCAACTCCTTTGTCCAAGCAATTTTTGGCTTTCCTTCAAGTCCTTTTATGGATGATTCCAAGGGTGAGAGTATGGAGGAATATCTTGGTAAATAACGTAATAATGCTCTGTAGGCTCTAGGTATTATTGTACCTTTAGTCGATTTCCAATCTAAAATTATGGTTGTTTTTGGAGAGACAATAGTTTTGGAAACGGAAAGATTTAAATCGTTTTCCGAAAGTCTTTTTAGTACTCTTGACCAGTTGTGATGAATATCATCAACGGTATTACCTCCAACAAACAGATCATCAGCAATTATGGACATGAACTCTTCTTGAAGAAAGTCTCCAAAAACACTGTTCATCAACTCTTGAAGAAATTTAGAAGATCCAGGCATTTTCATTGCTGAACGAGTATAGACTCTGATGCCCTTGAAAGGTGTTACAGTGGCAAGGTATGGTATCAATGATCTTGCTAAAGGAATTTGAAAAAAACTTTTAGTTTGATCTGACTTTATTATGGATCTGAATGAAGATAATTTCATTGGTCTGGTGTATCCATAAGAGAATAGCCTGCCTCTGAAGCTAATAAGTTCATCTTTGATGTACATTTTGATATCATTGACCTTGCAGAATTGTATACCAGCTAAAATATCATATTCAATCTCTTCCATTATAAGACCTTTTGGATATAATGGTTACATTTATATCTTTTATGTTTAGATATAAAGTAATTTCTCCACATATAGGAAGGATTGATTTATCTGCATACCTCGCTTTATGTTTTGTAGAATGTGGCAGTATATTAATTTTCTGTACAAACGATGATGATATTATTGAGAAGGTGGCTCCTGTATCAATCAACAAGCGGAAGAGAACATGTTCTCACAACCCATGAAGATAAGGGGAAGTTCCACAATCAACTTTAAGAACAAAATTCCTTTCAGGTTTTAACGAACATGCATCGATGTTTTCAGGCTTGTTGGTTGAGATTGGAAAGCTCTTGAAGTTCCAACTGTATCCTTGTTCGGCATCTACAAACAGTTGGTTGTATCGTGGCCTAAAAAAGTACGACCATTATCTTTGTAAAAATTACACACCCTTATGTTTTTCTTATATTTATCACCAAAGCCTCTGTAATTTTTGCTAAAGTTGCCAAGATTCTTTTGATAATTGTTAAAAGTCTTCGTAAGTTTAACAGTTGTTTCTTCTTGACTGTCCAAGTCTCAAAGAGTGCAATGAGTTGACTATTAAGGGTTGAATATCTTTCAGAGTATGAGTTTGCAGTTCATGAGCGTAAACACGAGCTACCAATGAAGGCAATCTTCTGTCTATCCAGGTTAGCCATAACAATACTGCAACTCTTTCCGTGGATGGAAACATGATTTCATCAATTTGCAGTTTCTTTGCATTATTAATTAAACCTGAAGAAACTGTTAGTAAATTGTCTTCTAACTGGGCGAGGATACGTTGATAGAAGGCTTCATAGCGCTCATCTTGGCCTAAACAGAAATCACATACGTTGAGAAAATTTACCTCGTTTTGTATAAAGCAATAATATTTTCTAATTCTTTGCCAAATCCAGACTAAACTTGTACTGTTTTTGAAGATATCATTTCTCAACAAAAGGTGGCAAAAAAGTAGCAATCAAACCAAGCATTTCTTCCAAAAGAGGAGTCTTTTGGAAGCTTGTTTTTTGTTGATCAGAGAATTCAGTATCGTCTTGAAAACCACGCTTTTTTATAGGATGCGGTTCCCACGAAGATTCAAAAAGAATGCAGATTCTGACTTAGAGAAAGATAAAACATCATGTTGGATTGCTAATTAAAAAAAGATGGTAATGTTTCCTTTTCAGATAGCAACCACTGTTTTGGAGGTCTGAGCGCCATGCCTTTTTATATCCCACCGCTGTCACCACGCCAATAAAGAATATATGTTTATTGAGACAAGAAGAGAGAAAGAAAGAATCCATAAGTGAGATTAGCGCGAGTATATATAGTGATGTGTATCCTTCTGTGGTAATCAAGAAAATGTTCCTGTGAGGCAGCAATCAGACTGTAAATGAAGACAACCTTGGACACAGAGAATGATAATTGAGCGTTGGCAGATGCTCGATGTAAGTACAAGAGAGATGTAGCTACAAGAGCCTGCTGGCGCTGGCTTTGAAAATAACGTTTATTTTCATCAAAATATTCAAATAAAATGGTTAACTCAAACAATACTTTAATTGACAATACTTTTAGTTTTTTTTAATTTTGATAAATGATATTTTAAAAACATAATGATTCATATCCATGATCACCTAAAAAATGTTATTGTTATTAAAAAAAAATGTAATGCTTCTTAGAGAATTTTTGTAGTTGACTAACGAGGTTTTCTTTTCAAAATGACTTATTTTTTTATACTAATAGTAAACTAAAAATTTACTTAAGGTTTATTTAAATTCTAAAGTTGATGAATTATATGATATCAATATTTTATGCCTCAACACCCAATTTCTAAATTACAAATTTAATGAACTTGTAATTTTTTTGGAAAAATTATCTGTATGCATATTGAACCTTTTAGTCTAATATGCTTACAAGAGACTTGGCTAGACAATACCAAAACTTGTTTTCATCTACCTAAGTTTTCTACCAATAATACTAACTATAAAATTAAAAAAGGCCAATATTTTTATAATTCATTTGAATATCCTCTTTATATACCCAAACAGAAAAAACTTACTGTTCATAATATTTATAACTACTAGTATGGATCTCATAGAAAATTTTTTTTCCAACGCAATATGAAACCGATACTTTGATTGACAACTTTTTCCAAAATAATGAAATTGGTGATTTCAAAGCTTTCAATTGTATGTCTATCTTGTCGGATCACATGCCAATTTTCTTATCTGTAAATTTTAAATAAATGGAATACGGGAAAAAATTATGCTAAAGATTTGATAGTAGGATGTTTTCTTCATTATCTGCAAATTTCTGAAATGTTTAGTTTTGCAATTGAACAATTGAAAAAAATACATCCAGAAGAGGACTATGAAGAGTTTTGAAGCTTTCAGTTATTTTCATTGGAATGGTTGCACATCATGTAGTTCATTTCATGACTCTAGATTCTTTACATCATGCAAGATCGATGCACCAATAATCTAACTAATTACCTCAAACATTATATGTTAATATAAAACTTCTTTTTAATAATTTCAAATTTTATATGACTCTTTTATGATAGTAAAGTTATGGTTTTTTTCTTAAATATAAAATTTCTTGAAAAAACTAAGTAAATAATTTATTTAAAACTAAGAAAGATTTTCGTTACTAAAAAAAGATAATTATACAGATTTTGTGATAACAACAATAAAAATAACGTTATAAAAGGGGGAATAAGATAATTAAAATTGATTTACTGTGTTGAATCAGATTGAAGCTGTAGTTTTTGCTGTTTCTGAAGCTGCGTTTTGAATACTCTTACAATTCATTTTCGACTCATTTTGTTACACTCATGAGCATAAAGTTTTCTTTGTTCGTCTAATAATGTACTATTATTCATTATTCTTATACTTTATATCATAATTTTGTTTTAGACTTTAAATGAAATACACTGCAATTAATGATATCAAAGTTTACGACCTTACTATCGGTAGAAGTTTACCAGAAGTATGTTATTTTTATTTTAATTAAAATTCTTATATGTTATAATATATAACCTGAATCTTTATAGAGTTAGGGGTGATGTCTATACTTAAATCGCCACGCAAAACGTCAAAATGTCTTTTTTAGCCCTAATCCACCTATTTAGTACCGAAAACATCTAGTCTGGCAAAATAAAAATCTCAAATTTTCGACCAACCTTGTCTCCTGTTACAAAGCCAATCAAATGTCTCATTTGGAACCAAAAGTATATAGAAATAAGGCAGATGTATTGCATTTTTTTGAAAAAAAAATCGATACAAACTCGTCATCACGCTATCTTCATCTTTTGATCTCAAGATTGACATATCACAAAATAAAAATTCTTCGCTTGTTTGAAAACATTTTTTCTAATAAACCTATATTAACTTATACCTGATTAATCTTCTTATTTATCCGAACCTGACGCAATTTTTTATTTAATAGTTTTAAATCAAAAACAAATTAAAACTGTTAATAAATTTTTTTGGTCTTATATCAAGTAAAAAACTATAGGAACCTATTTTCAAACAATATTTTTAATGTTTTTTCAAACCTAATATCCACTTATATATTTCTAAACCTCTTTTTTACGATATTATTTTTTGTTTTTATTATACTTTCTAATTTTAGTTCAGTTTTTTGAAATTTCAATATTCTTATATATTTTTACTTTTAGAAACTTACTGTACTCAGTGGCGGATCCAGAAATTTCTTATAGGCTGTATTATGTCTTTTAGAATTCGACTTGTCATATAGTTAATATAAACGTAATCAACTACCAACAAGTATTGTTTTAGGAAAAAGCAAAATTAATGAGGGTAATTTTCGAAGCCATTTTTCATAGGGGGGGGGGGGCTAGGCCCATGAGCCCCCTCCCCCTGGATCCGCCACTGACTACTGTATATTTGAAATATATTTTATAAAAATAATTTGACGATAACATAAACACTTGCACATTACTAGTTTTTTAATTATGTCAAATAAAGAAAATATTTTGCCTTTATTTCTGGACAAATAATAATTATAAGTATGGCTCTACTAATAAAAATTTAAGTATATGGTGTTAAAGGCTATAAGCATACACACATGTCATATTGAAATCATCGTCAAAATAATAATGAAACAACCTTCTATAATAATGTTTACTTATATTTGAAATATATGGCATATGCCATATTATAAGTAATCAATAAAATAGGAAAATAAGAATAATTTTCGATCACTCGTTTTCTACAGGTAAATAAACAAATAGTTTAATTTTATTTATCTGAAGTAGACCAGCGTGGTCGAAAATTAATAAGGTTTGTTCTTATTTTCCTAATTTATCTCTTATTTATGACGTCTCAGCAACACTTTCTTTACATTTATTCAATAAAATATCATCCTTTTCACAGTAGAATGTATTGAGAATAAGTAAATATTTTTGACTCCTGTGCATTATAATCATCTTCATATACCATTGAACAACACAATGGACAGAAATGAAGTTTGAAAACTTACAATTGTTTTGCAGTAGAAAAAGTGACGCTATAATTTTTACTCTCTGCATAGTATCTTTCTTGGTTATGCATATAATGTTATGCTTATAATTTTCAAAGGTACATTTGCAAATAAATAAACCTTAAAATGGTAAACATGCTCCAGAAAATTAAAATTAATACTAATATCTATGCAGAACATTTTTCAATGATAGAGTATTTATATTTCATTTATTTTGAACAAATTATGTTGAAGACAAAACTAGAGAAAAACTAAATAACTATCTTTTTTACAATGAGATAAAGCAATGTGTCAAATTGGAATATATTTAGTCAAACCCGGTGAAATTCGGTTAAATTTGGTCAAATAGTTGAAATTGCGTAAATCAGATCAACTCCAGTTAAATATTTCTTCGAACCGGTGTTTATTTAAAATAAACACCTATTTAAAATTCATATCCTGGAATTTTTTTATTATCATTTTTGCCTGAAGCAAAATTTAAATCAGCTTAACAATTCTTATTGATTTTATAACAATGTTATAACAATGTTTGGAGTAGTTTATTTTTATTTATTTTTTTAAATAAAGTGGCTATCTCAACGCAAACGACGATCCCTTCTTAAAAAGGATTTTGAATTAAGACACCGGATTGAATTACTTCAAGATTTTGGTATGCCATGTGTCACATCCGCAGTCACAATGAGTCCGGATGGAAAGTATATCATAACATCAGGTTTTATTTATTTCTCTAAATTGAATGTCATTAAGACGTTTTTTAAATCGATTTTTCAATGGAAATAAATCATTTGCTTGGGAACACTTCATTTGCAATCGAAGAGCCATTCTTTTTCCATGGGTAAAGTTCGAATCTCTTGTTTTACTATTGTTATTTTTTGGCTATTTGCTAAATTTTATTATAATTTGTGTTCCTGAATTTTTGAATATGAGATTAAGATCTAATGATTCAATCTGGAAAATCTTTGACTAAAGCAAATTTCTAGAAATACAGTAAAACCTCGGTATGACGAAGTTGAAGGGAAAATGTTGTTTACTTCGCACAAAACAAGTTTCACTATAACCGAGGAGTGCATAAAAGAATTTCCTAAAGCTAAAAAATACAGTAAAACATTGAAGTTTTATTTTCAAAAAAAAAATCATTTTTGCTCGTAATATTTCGTAATGAACGAGGTTTCTTTAAAAGCGAGTTCCTTATAAAAGGTCTAATTTAGGTGTTAATTTTGTACAGGAGATTGGGAATCGATAAATTGACGCATATTATTAAGATTAATACTATGAAAATTCTTTAATGATGCTGATTTCTTATATGTGATGTAAGTATAGAGAAAGAAAGTACTTATTCAAAATGCATAAAATCCGATTTTTACAATTGTATTTTTAACGATAAAAATGAACATTTAAAATAACGTAAATGTTACTTTATTAAATGAAAAATCAATAAACCCCCGGAAGCGAATATACTGTATACTCCCGGGAGCAAAAATGGCCAAATTGAAAAAAATTGCAGGCGGGAAATTAAGACTAATTATAATACATAAGTTTTATTATTAATTAATTATCATCATAACAGCTAATTGAATATTTTTCTATTTTTAAACTTAGAACTCTTCACGCTATACAAAAGTAAACGATTCAAAGGTGTTTATATAAGAAATATTTTTCATATTTTTGCAAATATACTTAACACTGTTGAATTGTAGGTCAAGATTGACTACTATTATATTAGTTTTTTCTGGAGAATTGATCTTTTTTCTTTTAGCTATCACTTTGGAATTCACGGAATTAGTTTTTATAAAATGATGTTATTTAAAATGAAACAAGTTAACATTACAAAACACATATTTTATTTTTCTTATAATAAAATGTTCAGTCTTTCAAAGAAAAGATTTAATTTTTAAAAATTTTAAAATTGAAGAAAAAATTATTTTTTTCCTTCTGCTGTTTAGTTAGTTATTTTATACGTGTTTGTGATTTTTTCATCTATTTTTTAAAGGAACGTATAAACCAAGAATTCGTTGCTATGACGTTGATCAATTGTCAATGAAATTTGAAAGATGTGTTGACATTGCGGTGCTAAAAACACTCGTTATTTCCGAAGATTATTCAAAAGTGAGCTTTTTTTTTACATCTTTTCAGCTGAAAGAAGAACATACATTTAAGAGGTCATGAACTGTAAAGATCTGATTTACTTCTCCCTTTCAAATCAACAATAACATTAAATCCTGAACTTAAAATAAAGCAATTTAAGTAAAAGATATGATGAAAAATATCGTTTATAAGCACAGAATTGTAGCTTGTCTCTACAACGCCCAGTCTAGTATTAAATGTATTAATACACGGCTTAATCCTAGAAACGCTTCCTTTTAGGATGGAAAAGGAGAAATATCATAATGCCAATGTTTTCTCGAAAGCATATAGCGAGAGACTTTATCTTTTTCTTTATTTTGATTGGCAAAACCTTGCTTAGCTTATATGTGCTGTGCTATCCATAAACGGGGCTAGGACAATTCAGTACTTGAGGATTTACCTCTGGACTATTCGGTCCCAGCCAATTTGATCTCAGGCAATTTAATGCTAGGCTAATAATATGGTGTTGTGATCGTTTTGTGCTCATATGCTAATTTATTTTTCTAGAAGTTATAGTAATAAGACAAAAAAAAGGAATTGCTTTTAAAAAATTCTTTTTATTGCTGAATCCTAATTCCTTACTGAATGCACAAGTTGCAGTCTCTCTACTTTTTGATTCGAAAAACTTATCCTTGCTTGAATTTTCATAGTTTTATTTTTGCTAGTCCATCTTCATTTTTAAAGCTTCGATGAGTGTCCAAATATTCAGGTGAACACTGAGGATGCTTTTAATCAATGTTAATTATTTACCTAGGCTTTAATTGGAATTAACTCAAACTCTAAAAGATGATTATCTCAAATGAGAAGTTTTGTAGGTAATTATTTACTAAAAGAGTGTTCTATGCAATGTTTAAATAGTCTTGTTTTTTTTACTTTATGAAATTTGCCTAATTGTCATACTAATAATAACACATTTTACTTTCAAATTTCTCTAATTTTGATTTATATACACGCATTTTATTCTTTCCAGAATCAAATCGTCCTAGTACCAAATTGTCTGAGGCCAACTTTTATGACCAAATGGTCTCATACTATATTATCAAGTACCAAATTTTCCTGTCATCCGATAAACAGCTAATAAAAATTTGATGTAATGTTATCATTTGCACAACGCCTTCAAAATGTTGAATTTAATTAATTCATTTTCTTCGACAGATGATTCTTCTTCAAGATGATCGCAACATCCAGTTTCACAATAGGGGAAGTTTATTGACCAAACTCCGCATCCCTACCTTTTGTCGAGATATGGCGTATCACTATCCCTCTTGTGACCTGTTCATTGCTGGTACCGGGTATTTTCTTTTTCCCTCTATATATATAGGTATTTTGTATATATAAAATTTGCGGTTTTTTTGTTAATTTTACTATCACCATTTTTTGCAAAGATAATTCAAACTTACATTGATTGATTTGAGTTTTCAAAAAGTAAAAATATTGTATATAGTTTTTTATTCGAAATAAAAGTAAAGAAAAAAATTGAATAACATTTTCTCAATTTTTTTTTATAAAAGTTTATTATTCTTTAAAATTCATTTAAAAAATTGGGTGTAATCTCATTTAAATTTAATATATAGAAAATACAAATATGAAAAAACTTTTTGATGATTGTTTTTTTTAAACATTGATTTCGTTGTCTTCATTTTATTCCCTCGTTTAAAGCAAATGGGCTGAAAAATAATGCACATGTGTGTAATCGCGCATTGGATATGATGCGTGCTCAAGGAAAGTGACCCTTGGAGATAAATGAGTATTTAACAGCTGTTATACATCATTGCAGCTGGCAATTTACTTCGATATGATTAAATATTCCTAAATATAATCACTTATTCGGAAATCACTAATTCAGACTTTCATTAATCTTGCATTTTGTTTTTCCGAAAATCTTTAATTAAATTATTGAATGATTGATTCAATTAACAACTAAGCTTCTTGAAGGTCTAGAAAATAAAAGTTTGTATAAATGAAGAAGAACTAATGAGTCCCTTATATCTTGCAAGAAAAACTAATTAGAGAAAGGCCAAAGCACCTAAGTTTAAAAGAAATCTTCTAAAAATTGTCTACACGCAGTAGAATCAGTACATCTGAAAATTAACTTGCAAATTCTAGTGTGCAATAATTTTTTGTTGTACTTTTAGTCTGACATCTGACATTGAATTTTAGTTCAAGTCAAGTTTATACTGAGAGAAATCAGGTAAGCAAAGTGTGATTTTTTTAATTAAAATAAGAACCACTAATCCCCAAAACCACTAATTGGGAAACATTTTGAATTAATGATAGTCGACAATTACACATCCGTTTATAAGACTTTTTGGAAGCATAAATCCGTCGAAAAAAACTTTTTTAACAGATTTATTTCTGTCATATCACTAAAAAATGGAATGCTAAGAAATATTTGATTAATTTAAAAAATAACCTATAATTCTTGATTAATTATTATCACTAGGAAAGCCAACTTTTTTTTGTATCTAAATAAGCATTTGCGTTGTATACAACACAGCCCCTACATAAAAATTAACAAAAACGAAAAAACAATTTTAAAGGTTTGTTATACTTTTTAAAATAAACACTAAATATTTTGGGTAAAGCTTAAATATTTTCTGCTTTTCAGACTTTATCTCAGGGGTTCTATAAAACCACAAAATTCACAAAATTTTATTGAATTTAACTTAAAAGTGCTCAAAATTTCTTTCCTTCTTTTTCGATATGCTTATATAGCGGAATTGATTCCTACTTTTTTAGGGAGGTTGCAATGTTTGTTAACGGGTCATGCTAAATTATTGAATTTTCATTCAACTAATATGCTATTGCACACATGAGTGTGCAAGCTAGGAAATACTTTCCAGCTTTATTATGAACATAAGATGCTTTAACCCATTTTACTTTGAGCCTTTTTTCCATCCTTATAAATTTTTCGCTTGCACAAAAATGTCTAAGAGAATAGGCCAATCCATGCAACATTCATCCCTGCAGAGATAGCTACCCCTGTGCCATTTTCTGGATCAAGCCTCAGGTTGCTGATGGTGAAGAGACTTTTCAGGTCTCAAGCTGCTTAGCAACTCGTACGTATGATTGAATGATTAGTAAAAAAGCAACCAAATAAAAATTATAGATATAGTATAAACACTAAACTTATTAGTGAGTTTATTTTCTAAAAAAAATTGTATAATGAATAGAGATTTGAAATTAAATTTAAATATTGAGATTATGCTCCAATACAAACATGCTATGCTTCAAGGTAGGCGAAGAAGAAGAATAGAGATTTGAAATGAATGTATTATGTTTGGGATATAGATTATTGTTCCATGCGTATTTACAATGTGATTTCACCGGAGGCGCTCAAGTTTGAAATATTTTGGAGAGACAGGAGGGTCTACACTGCTCTTTGTGAGATATAGTTATTTCAGTGTATGGGTGTGTAATGTCAATATCTTCTTAGTCAGGGGCCCACATCTGGGGGGGGGGGGCAAAATGACCTTCGCCCCCCCAATAATTTTCTATAAGTAAGAGTTGCTGCTTATTTATAAAACATGTATGATGATCATGATATCTATGTATGAATCATGTATGAAGAATGGAGACTTTCGAATCAATTAAACATCACATGCTAAGCTGCTCTGAAATTCCTATCGAACATATTTTACAGGCGATGCGTGAGAGCTATATAATAATAATCCATTGCTTCAATATGCACACGATAAGTCAGCAATGTTTATCACAGTGTCTCCTCTTTATAGTATTTTTGGGCAAACACATGTTGATGATCCACTAGATTTTCTCATCTTCTGTCACAGTGATTCTATTTCTCTTTCTGTCCCCTCTGTTTTTCTCTTCCGCTTTCTCTGCTAAAACTCAATCATTCACTCAAGCTCTCTTCTCTTGTTAAGCTGTCCTATCTCATTCAGTTCTCTTCTCTCCAGTGACGTGGCTAGGCTGGGGCATGAGGGGCCGTGCCCACTTTCCTATGTACCGCATGGTGCCCCATGCAACTTATGCGATATCAGTTTTTGAAAATTTCTCCAATGAAAGGATCAAGAAAGTATACAAAATGTTGCTCACCTTTTTTGTTTTTAAATTGTGCCCCCCCCCCCCCCCCCCCCCCCCCCCCCCCCCATTAAATTTTTTCTGGTTACACCACTGCTTCTTTCTAATTTGCATTTAGAGTTAAATTAAAATAGTTTCCAATTGTTACAATTTTTTATCAATGAATATTGTTAGACTCGCGCTTAGAATTTTTTTCAACAAAGGTCATTTAATCTTTATCACTACGTTTGTTACATTTGAAAACTTTTATTTTTTCGAGTGAAGAAATTTTTTTAATAGCTATTTGGGAATGAATATTTTGACTAGCTATTCGGGTTAAAAGCAAGAATACTCTATTTTCTTAATATTTGAGCAGATTAATTATAATCTTTTATAATGTTCGATTGTTAAATTTTATAAGTAACACTGTACATAATCAAATACCTTTTTTAAGAAAATTAGTTGATTATTATAATAAAAATATAATATCGAAACAAAACGTTTCAGTTGTTAAAAATGTACTTGATCTATTATTTATGATAGCTGTCAGAATTTTATTTGTAGACAAATATTCAAAAAAACGCAATGGTTTTCTTTTCTCGTATACTTTGATTTATGTTAGTTTGGTCCTCGGACATTTCGCCCCATTATTTTCATAAGACAGTTCGTCCCATGGACAATTCGCCCTATTATTTTCATAAGACAGTTCGTCCCATGGACAATTCGCCCCATTATTTTCATAAGACATTTTGTTTCATGGACAATTCGCCCCGTTATTTTCATAAGATATTTTGTCTCATGGACAATCTAAAAAATTAACAGATAAAATGATTAATTTGAAATAATTTAATAGAGATAAAATAAACAAGAATATAAAATTTTTTAATAATTTTACACATTTAATAAGCAAAGATGAATGAAACAAATAGCCTATGAGACAATTTGTCCAGGGGGCAAATTGTTTTTGTGGCGAAATGTCTATCGACCGTTAGATTAAATAATTTTTTATTTATATGGGTTATCTACTTAAATGTTGGCTTTTGCTGCTTATAAAAACTTGAAAATATTAAATAAACTCTAATTCTTTATGCCTCCTATTATTTTGAAATCATTCTGAGAACAGACGTTCCATTTTAAAATAGTGAAAATTGCTTTATTAGTTTGTCAAACTATGAACAAATTCGTATCGATGAGGAATCGAATCCAAAGGCTTCCGTGCTATGTCCATCATCTCAACAACCTGCCATGCCACCCATCGTAATGCTGTAGGGGATACGTCAAATTAGTTTTCAAAAAACTTAAGTTATGCTCTAAAATTTTTTAGTTTTTGTTGAAGCTCTAACTTTTTCTGATAGACTTTTTTTCCTTAAAAGTTATTATAAAAGGCAAATCATTGCAAAATGTTAAAAGTTATTTTACTTTTTGTGGCTTGTATCAATTTAGCTTTTAAACTATTTTTGAATGATGCTGAGTAAAATGAAATAATTCGAGCTTAATTTTTTGTTTTATTTTTGTTTGCACAATTATAACTTCGTGTTATACCCTTGCCCCTGAATCAATCACATTTTTTCATATAAACATCGCAGGGTGTCTAGTAGACTCTTTGCCTTTAGACTACATTC
Source organism: Nectonema munidae (assembly GCA_030549495.1). Taxonomy (NCBI): domain Eukaryota; kingdom Metazoa; phylum Nematomorpha; class Nectonematoida; family Nectonematidae; genus Nectonema; species Nectonema munidae. Next base: position 95,528 of record JAUIRK010000716.1, read on the forward strand.
ACTCATAAAACTATCTAACCTTCAGTTATTTGTTTTCTCTATGAATTAAATATTCTTTCATCAATTCCTGTAATGTGCCTGGTAGACTACTTCATTTTTCAAATGAAAAGCCTATTCCACCCCCTAACAATTTTGGATTTTTTAAACTAGTGTATATTCTGCAAACTTAAATAAAATATTTTCGCTGGAAGTATAGTATTTAAATTCACAAATTTTGTAAAAAAAATAAAGTAGTCTTATAAATTTAGGACTTTAGTTATGCGCTGAATACACTCTATTTTAAAGGATCGACAGACATTTCGCCCAATAGACAATTCGCCCCATAGATGATTCACCCCATAGACAATTCGCCCCATGTACAAATTGTCTCATAGGCTATTTGTTTCATCCATCTTTGTTTATTATATGTGTACTAGACGGTCCTGTGTTTGTCTCTCGCTTCGCTCGAGACGTAGGATTCTAAATCTCAAAAAGCTAGGACGCCACATTCTAGCACGTGTGACAGATCATTGCTACTGTGATTCTAGGACGTGTGACAGATCATTGCTACTGTGATTCTAGGACGTGTGACAGATCATTGGTACCGCGTGATCCTAAGTCCTGTGAAAGATCATTGGTACCGCGTGATCCTAGGTCCTGTGAAAGATCATTGGTACCGCGTGATCCTAGGTCCTGTGATTCATAGGTCCAGTTAAATATCATTGGTACCGCGTGATTCTAGGTCCTGTTAAAGATCATTGGTACCCGTGATTCTAGATCCTGTTAAAGATTATTGGTACACCCGTGATTCTAGGTCCTGTGAAAGATCATTGGTACCCCCTTGATTCTAGGTTCCCTTAAATATCATTGGTACCGGGATTCTAGGTATACTCAAAAGATCATTGGTACCGGGATTATAGATACCATCAATGAACTCCTAAGGATCATTGGTACACCCGTAAAGATCATTGGGTGGAATTAGATTATCATTAAAAATAAATTAAAGGAAAGAATATTAAAAAAGTATATTATAATAATAATAATTTACTATATAAATTCTAGAAAAGCCTTAATTTTTTAAAATAACGAATTAGCACATTTGAATATCATAAAAATAATTTAAATGAGACAATAAAAATTAAGTATATGATTATAATTTATTTTTTACTATATAAAATCTGAAAAACATTAATGAAAGGTAGAAAGATCTATTTATTTAAATTAAAAATAGATTAATCTATAGAATTAGCAAATTAGATTATCATTAAAAATAAATTAAAGCAGACATTATAAATAAATAATATGTAATCTATATAAAATCTAAAAAAGCTTAATCAAAATAAGAAAGATCTATTTATTTAAATAAACATTGATTCGTACTAAATCTATTGAAAACTCTTAATACTTAAAAAATAAAATTTTAAATAGAGTTTAGAAAAAATAAAATTTATATAAACTAAATAATTCAGATTTAATAGAAATCTATAAACTTTAGTTATTTAAAAATTATCAATAGTAGTATCAATTATAGAAACTAAATAACAAAATTTATAGATTAAAAAAAACTTTAATAAAATTTGTTTTATTAAAAATATAGATTTGAAATAGTAACATACAAATTTATTATCTTTTTTGGAAGAATGAATAAACCACAACCATTAATTGAATTGGATATATTGAGAATGAAAATTTTTTTTAATAAAATAGTTTTTTGATTGGTTAAATTAAGTACATATATAGTATATACTAAATATACAAATATATATGAAATTTTTTTGAATTAAAATTTATGATAAATTAAAGTTAATATTGTTATTTAGAATGATAAGAGGTTTCTAAAAATATATAAAACTTGCTTTTTGTTGAATATATGTGAAGTCATAATTTTGAGGTCGTTTGAAAGGGCCTGAAAAATCGAAAATTAAAAAAAGAAAATTCAAAATTTTAAAAGTATTCTGATAGAGTTTGATACGCTGATTCCGAATATGTAATTTATTTGAAATGAATCGATTGATTTTTTAATTTTTTTGAGTCAAAGTTGGAATTTTTGTCATTTTTTCAAGTTCAAAGGCTAAAAAAGTATTTCAAAATTTTTTAATTTAAAATATTTTTACATTTTGTGATCAGTATAAAATTTCCTTTAAAATGTGGTATTAAAATAGAAAATTGGATAAGTTTGAAATTTTTCGAAAATTTTGTAGAGGTCACCCCTTACAATTTTTTAAAAAAATAAAAAAATTATTTCCCAATTTTTTCACCGTAGTATGATTAAATAATAGGTTTATTTTATGAATATGCAAAAAAAATGTAAAAAAATATTTCATTCTTTATTTTACAAAATATAGTGAAAATAGAAATTGTGCATATTGTTCAAGGGCTGATAAAAAAAAATTTTGAATGTATAAAACTAAAAATAATTCAAAAAGTAGGTAAAAGGTGTCTTTAAGATGCCATGGTTTAAAATGTTTTTTAAAAATTTCGCATAAAATTTTCTTTAAAAGTTAAAAATTTGAAAATATGACAAAGTTTTTTTAAAAATTGTTAAAATAAAAAAAATATATAAAAATAAATATTTTTCAAAATTTTAAAATTCTAAAATAAAATTTAAGAATTTTAAATAAGATGATGTAAATATTAGAAAAAAATAATTTATTTTTGATGTAAAATTTTTGAATCAAAAATGTAACTTTTTGAAAATCAAACCTTTTTTATAAAAAATGTAATTTTTTTTTCGAAATTTTTTTTAAATATTTATTTATAAAAGTACTTTAACCATGAAATTTTTTTTAAAATTTTTGAAACATCTCGGGGATTGAAAAAGAGAAATAGAGTTCAGATGGTCAATGAACTCGTTCTCAGGTCATTTAACCAAGACCACGGATAGCGCTCCAGAAATGAGGTAGATGAACATTTTATAGCTTGGAAAAAACTTTTTTATTGTAAAAGTTATTTGACTTTGAATGCTTAAAGTAAAAGAAAATCGGTTCGGTGAAATATATAAATATATATATATATATATATATGATTCGCTTGAAATTATTATATTATAGAAAAATTATTAAAAAATTTTATATTCTTGTTTATTTTATCTCTATTAAATTATTTCAAATTAATTATTTTATCTGTTAATTTTTTTATCACTTTTAAATAATTTTAAATTATTGATGATGAAATTGAAGAAAAAGATAATTACAATGATATTACAATTACAAGATATTAATTTTAATTTTGTTTAAAAATTTTAAATATTTGTTTCATTTATAAAATAACTGCCTTTCAAAAAATAATTCTTCAAAAAAACTAAATAAAATTAAAATATAGCTATTTTTATTGAGATTAGTTGTGATATTAGGCAAAACGTTCATATGCCAAACCGTTTTACGAAAAATAGTCTTATGAAAAAAGCGTAAAAGAGTCTAAAAAAATTGAAAAAACGGTTTTATAAAACAATTATGCTAATTGATCTGCATAAATAAAGTAACTTCTCTATGGCAAGAATTGTATTATAAAAATAGAGCAAATATGGAAAGAATTGTCTTATAAAAATTGGACTGGAAGTTTTATAAAAATAATAGAGCGCATTCTCTTATAAAAATAATGGGGCAAATTGAACATGAGGCAAATCGTCTTATGAAAATTATGAGGCGAATTATTTTATGAAAATAATGGGGCAAATTGTTTTATGAAAATAGTTAGGCGAATTGTCCATGAGACAAAATGTCTTATGAAAATAATGGGGCGAATTGTCCATGGGACGAACGGTCTTATGAAAATAATGGGGCGAATTGTCCTATGAAAATAATGGAGCGAATTGTCCATGGGACGAACTGTCTTATGAAAATGATGGGGCGAATTGTCTTATAAAAAGAATGTGGCGAAATGTCTCAGGACCTTTTAAAGGATTGCTTGAATATTTGGTCTCCCGTGGTATTTCCAGACCACCAATTTTGAAAATTGCAACAAAAAAATTTCGCCCCCCCCCCAATAATTTTGAGGATGTGCGCCCCTGTTCTTAGTATCTATCTATTCTTATGATGTATACATGTCTAGATGTATTGTGTGTCAAGAATGTCAAAATACTAGTCAAGAATGAAAAACATATAGTTGACAAGCATTATGAAATATATTTTTACCAATTTGATATAAATCCTATATTTCTGTAAATATTGTGTATACGGATATATTTCTTTCTATTGCGAAATTTCTTCATACAGGATAACGGTACCTTGGAGTGGTTTCGTTCACCAAGCGTAATTGCAGCGCTCATGTCAAAACTTATTTAAAGAAATCATATAACTCAATCCGAAACTGCATAGAAGCCCCAGGCTTCTGAAATAAAGAACTTTGTGGGATGTTAAAACCACGTTATCATTAACTTTTCTTATCAAGCCTTTTTATTTTTAGGCCAGATGTTTATCGCTTAAATTTGGAACAAGGCCGTTTTCTAGCACCTTTTTCCACATCTGGAGAGTAATTTTTGTTTTTCGTCTAAAATATTAGCATGATTTAATCTTAAAAGAATGCTATGTCCTCTTCTTTCCTACATTTACTCTGCTATGTCATTATCATAACATTTACAGCGTTGTTTTATTAATCTTTATCATTACCATATACATACCGCTATCATCATCATTATGAACTTGTATCAACATGCATATTGACCATCCATGTACTTTGTTTTTCATCCGGGGCTCTTTGTAAAATATACAAGAATTATGCACCCAATATATTACATCTTTTGTTGATATTGCTATATATGTAAAAAGAGTGTACGCTTTTTGGTTTTCGATCTTCAAAACAAAATTGTTTTTATTGTTGAAAGTTTTAAATTCTTATTCCATTAACGTTGGCCTGGCCCGCCTGAAAAAATTTCTAGCGCCCTGTTGAGAAAATTAATTAAGATACCAAAAATAGCTCTTTAAAAAAAATTTGTTACAATGTTAGAGAAAGTAGTGTTCTTGTCAAGTCTTATATAAAGGAAGAATTATTTCGCAAATAACCAAGTTTATTTTATCTCTTGAAGTAAATGAGAAGTATCTACCTTATCTCGACAACAACAGGATACTCCAGTTCTATCGTAGAGTGTGTCTTTTCTGCTCTCAATTGAATTGACACCTCTCATCGCGGATCCATGACTTCTCGTATAGAGAAGCTCAACTCACACGAATACATTATGAAAAAAGAATGAATTAATTCTACTACTTTCGAAATGTATGTATGGCTTGAAAAACCAAGAAAGTTATCTATTTAAACACTTGTTTTATAATTTTATACACTTTTTTTAAATCTGACTTCAATTTCATCTTCCAAAACCCTATTCATATCTTCAGATGGTAAATCAATTAAAATAAATAATACATTATTTCGCTCCGCTGTTTTTTTCACTAACTTCCGCTTCTATCAAGACATGGGTTCCTAATGAATTTAAAAAAGATAGATGCCATTATCGATTGCTTTCAAATCTCTGACTTCAATCAACCTCCCATAAAACATACTTTGAATACAATCATCATCATGAACTTCATTATCATCATCATCATGAACTTCATCATCATTATAATTGTTATCAATTACTATTTTAGCTCTGTAACCACATGTGAATTTAATCCAGAACATGAATTGTTCACATGCACCACATCAAATGGAAGTGTTGAGTGCTGGGATGTTCGTGTTCAGAATTGTGTTGCTAGCCTGAAATGCCATTTCTCCTCCATCATCAGCAAAGACACGCAAGCGCCCAGTTCTGCAAATCCCAAAATAACGGCCTTTTCTTATAAAAATAGCCTGACATATGGCGTTGGCTTGTCCACTGGACACGTAATTTCTATGTTATTTATTTATTCTTGAAATGCACACGTACATAAATACACGCCCCTCAACATTATCTTGCACAAGAGATTGATAAATCTTTTTAAAACAAAATTCATTCATTTTATTATCCGAGTTTTCACCATAAAGAGTGTTAAAAGTGTAAATTATGACTTCGTAAAAGGCTTACTTTTCTCATGTATAGCAAAGTGTTGAACATTTGTATGAAAGATATATTTCTGAATTCACTGAAAAAATGTTCCTAAAAAATTGAAAATTATTTTATAAATAAAATAATATATATAAAGGAGAACTGTAGTTATGTACTGCAGGGAAAATACATAAGACACATGATATTTTCATGGTGATGTCCAACATTTCTCATATATAGTAGATGTAGAGCAAAGTGCTGTACACTTGTAACAAAGATATATTTCTAAATTAAAGTTAAATATTAGGGCAAATGGCCCTACATACCTTTCAAATTTTTTTGCCTTTCCAATTTTTTAAACTATTTTTTCAATTGATACAAAATTCCACATTAATTTTAGTGTATCGATAAAATTCAACACGATTTAAAAATTAATTCACAAGGTTCACTTCAGATACATTCTACAAAAATCAATTTATCAAGAGCAGCAGCTAGCTAACGATTTTATGTATACGCTTACATTTATGTTGAATCTTTTTATTTAGCGCTTCAAAATCTTTCCTCATTGTTAGTATGTTTCAAAGACAAATTTATGGAAATAACCTAAGCGAATATCACCCTCGCAATACGTACAAATCGCGTATAATACCAACTATGGACTAGAGATGTATCGGATACGGATGAAAAAAATTTTTTTTATGCGGATGCGAATATTGAATGTTTCAAAAATTATATGTTTTTAAATTTTTTCACTATTCGATTTTATTCATTTTTCTATTTTTTCAATTCAACAATAAAGAAAAATATAAATCACACTAATAAAAAAATTTATTTACAATAATTATAGTTTAAGACGGGTAAGTTTTTTTAATAAATAAAAGTTTTTCAACTTTTTCTCCTAGTAGCCTTTTTCTTTTGTCATTCTAAATATTTCCAGGCGTACTGAAAAGCTGTTCGCTTTGAACAGTGCTAGGAGGAGAAGTGAGATATTGACATGCACTCTTGGATAAAAAGGGAAATTGTTCTTCTTTCATTTTCCACCAATCCAAGCTTTGAATAGTTGTGCCATTGATTCTTTTTTCTTTTTGATACCTCATTATTTCTTCATTACAAACCACATTATCTTCATTTTCTTGCTCGTTTTCTTCTTCACTGTTAGAATTTAAAATAGAATCCATAACTTCATTCAAAGAAGTATAAACTTCATCAGCACTTTTCCTCATTTTTTTGCAGCTTGGCACTTTACTTTCATTGCCATTGTTATCGAGTTTATCCTCATCATATAAATTTAAAAGAACATTTTTCACTTTATTTGTTACTTCAAAATCGGTAAAAAAAATTTACTTTTAAATCTTGGATCAAGAAAAGTTTCATTAAGCATTGTATTTTTAAACATTGTGTTGTCTATGACTTGCACAATGTGCTTCTGTTTCTGTCTTCTCCTCTCTCTCTCTCTTCAGAATGCATATCAGGCGTATGAAGCTTTTACGCTTTTTCGTATCTCTCTGTTATCCTCTCCTTCCTATCTTGTAATTACTGCAATATGATGTCGAATGGTATGCATTGCTCGTGTGCGACTCATTTTGACGACATCTCTCAAATGGAGCACAGTTCTAGTGGAATCGATATGTTATATTATTTAAAGCTTGAATAGTTTTAATGGAATAATTTAAGATAGATATTAGAGAAAAAGTTCGGATGCGGATTTTGAGAAAATAAAAATCCGCGAATGTGAATTTTTTTGCGAATGATTTCGCATATGCGGATTGCGGATATCCGATACATCACTACTATGGACGTATGGCAATTTGTTCCAAATAAATATTTTGTCATTAGATAACAATTCGCTCAACTTAAAAAGAAAGAGGTTTATATATAATAAATGTGATAGAATTTCCAATGAAAATCTACACTCAAAAAACTTATTACCTATATTTTGTCATTTAGTGGATTCGAACCTATGCCCTTTAAGCCTTACTTTAAAAACAGTAGCAATTAAAATACGAGGTAAACAAAACGATTAAAGCGTTGCAGCTTTCTGATGCATTGACGTTATGTTTGAGCCACGTAAATAAGTACATAGAATATATATCGCATAGCTCTTTGACATTCTAGCTTTATAAGTTTTGAAAATATATATTGACATTTAAAATGGCAAATTATCCATTTGAAGATTCTTCATCAATGAAAAGTGAAACACGATCTGGAAGAGACCTGAAAAAGAGGGTAGAGAAAAAAACTTTATTGAAAGAATAGAAAAAGAATTAAATAATCATTAGAAAGAAACATTCCAACAACACATATGCATAAATCAAATATAGATTTATATTATAAGATCAATATATTTCTTCTCAAGAAGTTTCCTGGTATTGGATTGATCTTCTCACTTTCCTATTTTTAGGTTCTGTTGTTTGATTTGCGCAGTAGAGCGCCATACATGGTGAAAGATCACAACTACGGATTCCCGATCAACACGATCTCCTTCGACACGGAAAACAACTTCGTTTTATCCTCGGACACAAAAATCGTCAAGATTTGGAATGAGTGTGACGCCAGCCCCTACGCCTACATTGAGCCGTCTTCAGATGTCAACTCCTTCTATCACATCAAACGCACTGGCTTATTATTTGTTGCTTGTGAGTCTCCAAAGACTGGTACTTTTATTTAAGTATATATGAGCCAACAGTTTGCTTAATTCAATTGGCTGATATAAAATTTGCTAATTCCTTGTTTTTCTAGTTCAGTTGTCTAAATCTTAGTTTGTCAGCATATGAACAATGATTCCAAATCGTGTATATAGATAGATTTAAGATGCTATACGCTTTAAAATAATCTTAAGCTAACACCTAAGTTTTGTAATCATTATTATTAATTATTTTAAAGTTACTTTAAGGCAACTTTTTTTTCAAAAATGTACTTAATTTTAATCGCATGGCTAGTGAAATGTGTCATAAAGGAGTATCGTTTTCTCTTATCTAGAATTATAGAAGTACGATAAGCTACTATTTATTGATTGCACTATTCATTCTTCCTCTTCATCTTATCCCCTTATTGGGGGTCGATGGCTTTGATACGTTCTCTCCAATTTTTTCTTGTCTGTAGCATCGCTTTCTTTCAAACCAAATGTTTTCATACTTTCTTCCAAATCATCTACCCATCTCATTTTTTGCCTTCCTCTTTTTCCTTTTACCTGTTCATCGTATGCTTTCCTTATTTTCTCATCTTTTTTCCTTCTCAGCACATGTCCATACCATCTCATTTTCTTCTTTTCGATTACATCTATCACACTCGTCATTACTTTTGTTCTTCGTCTTATTTCTTTATTCCTGATTCTATCTCTTCTTGTTACATTTAACATTTTCATTTCAGACACTTCCAACTTGTTCTTTTCTTTCTTTTTCAGACACCAACATTCTGAACCGTAAGTCATGACTGGTCTCACTATGGCTAAATACACGTTGGCCTTCAGTTTCATTGACAGCTTTTTATCGTTTAAAACAGTCTTAACTTCTTTCCATTTTGCCCAACTCGCATTCAACCTTGATTGTACATCCTTACTACAACCTCCTTCCTTTTCAATAACTGACTCTAAATACTTCAACTCTTGCACTTGTTTCAATTCGCTCCCATGCTTATCTTTTATGCTTATCACAGCGTTTTCATTCCTACAGACTTTCCTCACTTCAGTCTTACGTGAATTCAATCTCAGGCCTTTTCCTTCGAGACATTCTTGCCACATAAACAGTCTTTCTTGCATTTCCTTTTCATTGTCTGCTATTATTACCAAATCATCAGCGAACAAAAGTTCTCAAAGGTCATCTTTTCTGATATTTTTTGAGGATTTATCTATAACAATTGCAAAAAGTAATGGACTGTGTCGAACCTTGGTGTAAGCCTACATTTATATCAAACTCCTGTGAGCATCCATTCATTGTTCTAATCGAAGTCTTAGAGTTCCTGTATGTTTCCTGAATTAACCTTACAAGCTTTTCACTAACACCTTTTTCTCTCAAGCTTCAGTATACGATATCTCTTGGAACTCTGTCATATGCCTTCTCTAAGTCTACAAAGCTACAAAATAAAGGCAGATTTCCTTCTAGTCTTTTTTCCATCAATTATCTTACTATAAATATCGGATCCACTGTACTTTTACCATGCACGAAGCCAAATTGATTCAGGTCTATAATTACTTGATTTCTAACGCGCCTACTCAAAATTTTCTCTAGCAGTTTCAACCCATGTTCTAGCAATTTAATTCCCCGGTAATTTTCGCAATTCAACACATCTCTTTTATTCTTGTAAATCCGAATAATTAAGCTTTTAGTCCATTCTTCCGGCATTCTTTCTTCCTTCCAAATGAATTCCAGCAATCTAGTCGTCATCTTCAAACATTTTTCTCCGCCTGCCTTTATCATATCTACACAAACTTCACTGATTCCTGTTCCTTTTTTTTCATTTCTTTCATTTCAATTTTTCTCCTTTATCTGTGTGTTCATGGTTATTTTCAACATTTAGTAGCTCCTCAAAGTACTCTTTCCATCTGTTATATTTAAATGAATGATAGCACTTTTCATTAAAATGTTCAAAAGTAAATACAATTGGAAAAATAATTTAAAAAGATTCTGATTCAATTTAAAAGGTTTTTAATTCTGATTTCGATTATTCTAGAAAATTTTGCCATTATGATATTTATGATTGATCTCTCGAATTCGAAATTACTTGCGAAAAATAACGAAGTTCTGTACGCTTTCGAACTTTCGTACGTTTCTGTGAGTTTCAAGCTCACGTTCGTTACTTGAGTGATAACATATTCCAGTCAATAAGGTTCTGTGATTTATTTGTTCACCACAAACACTAAAAATTATCATATCTTGTATATATCCGTGATCTTTTAAATCTAGTTAAACAAAAGATTAAATAGCAACTCTATTTTTTCACTTAATTTGTATACAGGAGAAAAGTAATTGTTCGAACTGTTTTTTCATTTTGAAATTGTGCATTTTCCTGATCTGACATACGTTTTAAGTGATCAATTTATTCTGTTTTTGAATCTACTTTCCTCCCATCATAAAAATTTAGGTGTCTTTTTTGATAATTGCTTCTTTGCTTTAACACTAGGAAAGCCTTTATTACTCAAATAATATTTTTAAAAATGTTATTAATTAAAATTGCTTTAAATCTAAATTTAAATGATTAGTCCAACAAAAAAGACCCATCAATTTACCTTCAAATTTCTTTCTTCTTCTACACCCTGTCCCCAAGTTGGGGGTCAGTGGTCATGATCTTGAGCCTCCATTTTCCTCTATCCTCAGCATCATTTCCAAGTGCTTTCCATCACTTGCAAAGTCTTCCCCTTTTTCTTTTGCCGACTACAGTCCCATCAAAAGCTTTTCGAACGATGTTCTCTTCTTTCATTCTTAGTACATGGCCATACCACCTTAGTTTGCTTCTTTCTATAACACTTAAAACACTAAAGGTCACTCGGCTACGTCTCCTGACTTCTTCATTTTTTATGTGATCTTTCAACGATATTCCTAGTATTTTCGTCAACATATTCAATTCTGTTGTGGCAAACTTTCTTTCATCTTTCTCTTTTAAAGTTAGACATTCTCTTCCATAAGTCATAACCGGTCTGACGATTGTTGTATATAAGATTTCATTTCTTTCCACTTCATCCAGCTAGCATTTATTCTTGCTTGCACTTCTTTCTCACAAGTCCCATTCTGTGCAATTTGAGAACCCAAATACTTGAAACTACTCACTTAGTTCAATCTTTTTCCATTCCGGTCTACAACTTCAACTGATACATTTTCACTTCTACTACATACCATGGTTTTAGTTTTGTTAACATTTACTTTTAAGCCTACTTTTTCTAGACACGTTTGCTACAGGACAATTCTATTTTGTAGCTTTTCTTTACTGTCGTTCAGAATCACCAAATCATCAGCAAAAAGCAACTCTCAAATTTCTTCTGCTCTGAGCTCTTCAGAAACTACATCTAAAATGATAGTAAACCAAAGTGGCCTCAGATGATCCTTGATGTAGACCAACTTTTGTTCCAAATTCTGTGGATATTCCATTTAGTGTTCTAACTACAATCCTACTGTTTTTGTACATTCCCATTACTAACCTTACTAATTTTTCTGGTCCTTCTTTTATTAGATCTCTAGGTACCCTGCCATAAGCCTTCTCCATATCAATAAATCCACAATAAATAGACATGTCTCTTTCGACACTTTTTTCTATCAGTTGTCTAGCCACGAATATTGCATCAACTGTGCTTTTACCTGGCATAAAACCAAATTTTTTTGTATCAATTTTCATTATTTTTCGTAGTCTTTTTTCCAAAATTCTTTCAAAAAGTTTGAAAGGGTGTTCCAATAACTTAATTCCACGATAACTGCTGCAGTCTAAAACATCTCCTTTCTTTTTGTATATCGGCGCGATCATACTCTTCCATTCACACGGTAATTTTTCCTCATTCCATATTATGTTGAAAATATCCGTCAACCATTTAATGCACAATTCACCACCAGCCTTAAACATATCTATACTGACTTTACTTAAACCTGTCGCTTTATTCGGTTTCATCACCTTCAAAGTATTCTCGATTTTCTTTGGATCAATTTCTTCTTCAACTTCTTCCACTTTCACTACTTCTGGAAGAGCGTCTCTTTCATTCTCCACATTTAACAATTCCTAAAAATAGTCCGCCCACATTTCACCAATCTCTTTGTTATCAAAAAGGTTTATCTTTGCCCTTCCTTTTTGCTAAGTTCATCGAACATCGTTTGTGTTCCTTTCTTCCTAGCTGCAGATATAATCTTTTTGGCTTCTTTGTTTTTATCCGTATACTTCATATTGTCTTCATCTAACTTTGTTTTTAAATAAGACTTATATGCAGACTTCTTTTCACTTAGGGCTTGCTTCACATCCTCGTTCTACCACCAGGTTTCTCTTTCTTCAACTTTACGAGCTTTTGACCTTTCTAGAACCTTTTCGCTCACCTGAATTAATGTTTTCTTAACTTTGCCCCACATTTCATCCACTTCAAATTTCTTTCTATCACCAAATAAATCTTTGTTATTTTTTTATGTGATTTCTGTGATTAATTCAAGTGAGGCCGTCAGATGATCAAAAAATCAATAATGTCTTTTATACCAATCAATATTTTTTATTGATTTTTTAGAATAATTTTAGTTTTTCTTATTTTTGTAATGAGCGAGAGTCCTTTAGATTATGATTATAATAAAAATTACTTTATTTCCTCTCTATCCTCCGATACCCTATTGACAGAATCATCTGACATTGATCATGCTGCTAATGATACGAAACAAATTATTTTAATAAAAAGATGAATTCAAATGGAATAAGCTTATTTCTTGAAAAAATGGTAGAGCTGATGCTGGAAATGTTTTTAGAGTTTCTTCAGGTTTATCAGCTTGTATACAAAATAAATGTTAAATTTCTGCACTCAACGCATGGAGAGTCTTTCATTATTTTACTCAACTTTCAGCTTTTCTAGAAAAATCAGACTATGTTCAAATTTATTCTGAAGCATTTGAGATTCGATGATAAAAGTCAGATAAAACAAGCAAGTGTCGAGGATAAATTCACTCACGTCAGAGAACCTTTTAATAAATTTAGACAAAATTGCCAAAAATCATACAAGCCAATGTATTTTTTAACTGTTGATAAGCACTTATGATAGCCACTGAAAACCGTTGTAATTTGATTTTTTTCATGCCCAATAAACCTGACAACTTCTGAATAAAATGTTGGATGCTTGTTGAAGTTCAAAATAAAATGTGGTTGATATAATATCCTACCTCAGCTCTCAGCAAAAATCTTTAAGGAATGGAGTTTCTTTGGGTAAAGTTGGTCAAAGTATCAAAAATAAAGGTACACTATCTTTACAAATATTATTCTGTCAAAAAAATTTGAAAGAGAAAAAGAGAACGATTGTAGGAAGGAATTATACGAGCAAAGAGAAAAGGAATTATAAAAGAAATGACCATTCAAGGATCTTCCAAAATGAATCCAAATTTTATTATCAAGATGACACTTTTCGTTAATTATTATCAATGTAAGGAAAAAAATGTAACAAAGTGGTAGTAGATGTGGTTGATCAAATGTTGACAAAATATAGTGTCTATTTACCTCGAGAGGGTGGCCAATCGCTGTTTATTGTGATATTTGCTGGGATCATATGCAGGATTGCATATGATCCATAAAATTAAAGAGATTTTTTTGAAAAATAAAACTCCGAAATGACCTTGCACATCAATGCAACCGGTCTGCAATAAAAAGCCAAAACACTGCCACATCAAAAATTATTCAAATAAGAGTTTGTCTACCTGCCCAATTTGTTTCAAAACAACATGTGGTAAATGTTAGGACCGGTTAAAATTGGTCCTAAGTCCTTGTCCAGATATTATCTGGCTTTGAACAGGTCTATGTAACGATAATCTGATTTACTTTTTTTATTGCGAGTTTTTTTTCGTCCCAGGCTAGTAATGAAAAATGACAATCTTTTCTAAATACAAATTCCGATACTGCTAAAGGTCCTTTTGTTATTATTCTGAAATAACATATGTGGCCCGCATTGAGCCATCATACTACGCTTTTAGGATGAGAAGCTTAGCTTTATTAAATGATATTTGATTTAGGCGTGTACTTCATACCTTCGCTTGGCCATGCTCCCACGTGGTGCGGATTCTTGGATAATTTGACAGAGGACATGGAGGAGTCGGGTGATCCACTCATCTACGATGACTACAAATTTGTCACGAAGGAAGATTTGGAAGTTTTAGGTTTTTTTGTTCATTTTCCTTTTATTGTCGCACCTCTCTCTATCTCTCTATTATATACCCTGCACCTCGATATAACATGCATTTTCTGCTTTCCTTGGACTTTAATAACAAAACCAATTTTTTAAAAGTATAACATTTTATTTTTGTAAAGGCAAATTTAATTTATAGAAGTAAGTCTTATTTCAGAAGAATAAATTTTATCAGTTTTGTTGAAAAATAAAAATACTCGTTCTCGTTGTTGACCCCCTCCCCCCTCCAATTACAATATAGCATACGCTTATTATCTTTCAATTTTTTTTTAACCGAATAAACACCTTTCCATCCAAAATTCCTCATATGGTTAATGTGATGAAGTTTCGCTTCGTTTAATAGAAATGTTGACTTTCCTTAATTTTTTTACGCAAAGTTTCTTTTTCATCTTGTATGTAAAAAATGACTAAATTTTTTCAACATTAATCTCTCAGATGTTTTGATTAATTTATAGCCCGAATGGTCAATTCGTCCCAAGACAACTCACTTCATGGCTGATTATACCAACTCACCCCAATTCCATATATTTATTGAAAACTTGTTATTTTGTCATTCATTTTATTTAGTTGATAGATAATAGTAATCTGAAAAGAGTGTCACCAAAATCGTGTTTTTAAATCTTTGAATATTATGTTTACTTTTTTTCTTTGCCAGCTAAAAAGGATATTTACAGTGCACCCTCGATATACCGCCACTGTTGGTGTTATCATCAATTGGCGGTATATCGGGCGTGGCGGTATATCGGGGGTATCGAAAATGTAGCTGTATTATTTGCTTTGAGTAGTATTGTAAAGTACGCCATATAATTAAAGTAAGAAATCAAAAAATTTATTTAAATTTATTTATTTTTTGAGGCTAAAATCCAGCATTGCTTTTTGTTTACACTTTGAGTTCAAAACCTCATTTGAGCGTTTTCCTTATTATAATATCACTTTCTAGATTTGTTACTAGTAGCCAGAAATATTTTCTTGTGTGAATTTCCTTTATCAATAGTAACTAAAAATGCTTAATGAGTACAAAAGTGTCACTAAAACATAAATAGAAGGAAAATTATGGCAAAGGCTACTATTTTTGAATAAATAAAAGTAAATATTATTATAGTTAATTTGACAGCAATACATGATATAAACTCGGGGCTAAATTTGACGAAAAAAAGCATATCCGTTCTATAAATAAATATGGCGGACGGCAGACAACACTGGCGTTATATTGGGGGAGTTATAAAAGAGAAAAATTTTATCTATATAATTTTATGGCATTAAGTGGAAGGCATTGAAATGGGATGGCGTTTGTGCGAGGGATCACATCTATGAATGTTATCTATATAATAAACTTCAACTTACCAAAAAACTGATATCAAAATTAAAATTTATTTTTTAAAAAAATCCAAAATGCTTTTTTGCTTAAGGTTTGAATTTGCCAGATAGTTCATTCTTTTTTCAAGGTTTTCCAACGCTAATAAATCTTCTTGTTTGCTTCCTTCATTACACTCCAAAACACCACACTTTCAAACACAGTCCCTTTGTTTGTTGGTTGCAAACATCTCTTCATTATTTAATCATAATCATCGTTAAAATCTTCAATGGAGGTGTTAAAAACTCAACTTTTTTTATAGTAGTTGAGAAAGTTCTGGTTTTTTGTTATCTTCTTAGAAGACAAGATATGTGTATCAATTTAAAGTAGAAATTACACTTACCTTCATTAAAAGATGAAACTTCAGTTTCATCATTTTCTTCAACCATCGAAACATCATTTTTTTAATGAGTCCAGTGTGATTGCACAGTTTGTAATTGTTGAGGTTGTCACACAATTCCAAGCTTTTTTAATATATCTGATAGCATCAGCTATTGTAATGTTATGAGAACCAGTTTTTTCAAGTTGTTCAATAACTTGTTTTAATTGAAATCGACGAAAATTTACTTTAAAACTATAAATAATTCCAGCATCAAGAGGCTGCAAATAACAAGTTGTAGTTGGAGGTAAAAATGTACATTGATATTTGTCAAAGTTTCAGGAACAATATGTGGTGGTGCATTGTCAATTATTATCAAAAGGATTTGTCTTTGTTGAAGGCGTATTTTTTTTTGTCAAAATCACACAAGTATTCAGCAAAAACAGTTGACGCGTCATCCAGACTTTAGAATTCCAGGTGTAATCAACGTAAAGATTAAAATTAAAGTTTTTAAAACACCTCGGTTTTTTAACACGGCCAATAACCAAGGGCCTGAGCGTCTTTGTACCATCAGCGTTACAACCAAGGACTACCGTAACGCGATCTTTGAGTTTTTTTTTATCCTTTTTTTTATTGGGCAAAAGAAGAAAAAATAATGAAGTTTCGTCTATATTAAAAATATCTCTTTTGTTATAGTTTCATTGAGCCCATTTAAAATAATTGATGAATCTGCACTGGCGCTTTTTGTGCTTAAAGTTTGACATTTGATATTGTAGCGTTGTTTGAACCGGTGCAGCCAACCGTAGTTAGTAATATTAAATTCAGAATCAAACACTTTAGCTTTCTCTTTCAAAATATCACCAGTAATTATGCCGTTATTGTTACGGATGCTATTAAACCACACAAACAAAGCCTCTTCTAAATTTGTGTGTAATGCTGTCTTTTTATGTTTTACCGAAACATCAAACTTTTGCTACTTTTCTTTTAAAATATCTCCAACAACCCTTCTTTTAACTTCAAATCCCTAAACTTTGCTGAAATGTTCAGCAATTACCTGTTGACTAGCCATTAGATGACTTTCATGGAACTCAATGATTTCTTTTTTTTGACACGTTTCTTTTACGTTTTGGAGCGGTTTCCATAAGAAGGTGTAGACTGCAAATCACAAATAATTAGTACTATGTAAAACAACGTGATGCAAAAACAATGCTGATGGATATGTCATGATATGAAATATGCTCTCCAACTAAACATTATATTTTATCGATTTCTATTGTACATCATCCTTATTCTGTCAGAAACTTAAGAATGAGTGTCAGATAAACTCACTGCTAAAATTCCATCAATAACGAATGGCGTTAAATCGAGGGTTTTTCAATGAAGTAAAGTGTGCTTGTTCTATCAATGTTATTGGCGGATGGCGGATAACGAGGGGCGTTAAATCGGGGGAATTAAAATGGAGAGAAATCGGGTCTACATAATTGTATGCGGGGTTGGCGGTAAAGCGAGGGAGCAGTGTACTTTGGTTTTAAATATATAAAATTCGAGCTGCCTTGTGGTACGGATGGTGCAAGTTGACTGTAAGCTGATACCAAGTGTATTAGGATGAATAATTTTAATTTAACTAAGAGATGTGAAACATTTATCCCAGTGCCAATATTTTAATATTACTATGAGCAGTTAGGCTACAAATGATTTTAGATTCAAAGTGGATTTCAGACTGAGTATATTCCTACTTGAGTTTGACGACTGTAATTAAAAACACAAAATTTTATGGGAAATCTTTGCATCACTTCAAAAGATATTCTTTTTATTCTCAATAGTGGCATAAATAATCAGGTTAGACACTTCTTGCTATATCATACAAATGTTCTGCTTCTAAAATCCTTCCTTTCAAGACAGTTTTTCTTCTTTCAGTTCATACTTCGATATATCATGTAGAGTATAATGTAGATTTTCTTATTAAACTCATTTCCGCCGAAGTGATTGATCATTTCGAAAATCAATAGTATATACGAGTGCTTAGCAACCATTCGTTATTTGCTATATGTTTATTTTCTTTTCATAATTCCGTGAAACTGCTTCTTTTGGTTAAATATTTTGCTTTTATATTCCCTCTAGTCACTACAATGAGAGCAATCTTGGTTCAGTATTTAAAAGCGCAACTTGAAGTTCTCTTTCAATATCTTTTAAACAGGATGCTTTATCGTTTTTGAACGCATTATCTCCTAGTGTCTACATATGTGTACACTGCACACTTTAAAAACTTTAGTGTTTAGCGCAGAAAAAAAGTTTTTTTATTCTGTTATTTTTTATTTATTCTATTCAAATACTTGTATTCAAGTTTTCCAAAAGTTAAGAAACTTTTTGAAGTTTTTACTTCTAAGGAAGTCACTAAGATTTAAAAATTTGAAAGAATTATTCTTTTCTTATTGTGTCAAGCTAAAATGATAATGAACAAAATATAATATCTTTTTCATCTTTACTTCATATATGCTTGCATTCATTCTATGAAAAAACAAATTATTCACAAGTGTGCACATTAAGTGCATCGCTTACACCCTCATTGTATAATGTTTGACACAGATATAATTTTTTCATTCATTATGTTCCTTCTATCTGATTGATGATTTCATGTTTAGGCGCCTTTATTGATTTTTCATTAGTTTTCAACATTTGGTTATAATGGACAATTTGGTTCTGAATCAGTAATATAATTTATCGTAAAGGTGATTTCGTGCAAAGGCTTCTGTTTTCGACGATATAAAAGTTCCTTTAAAAGAGGAATGGAGTTATAATTAGAGGTGCACCGGATAGCTCAATTTACAATCCGGCCCGATACCGGATAAATATAGTAGATCTAAATATCCAGCCGTATATTGTAACTGCTGAGTCATGTCTTCTTTCAACTGTAATTCCCAATGTAAGCACTCTTGAAAGATACTTTGAAAAGGCCACTGATAAAGAAGGCATCAAAGAAACTAAACAGAGACTCTTGACTTCTCTTCGTAGTAGATTTTTCAATGATTCGGATTCAGGTCCCAACATCATGACGAACACGATGTATGTTCTGCCAACAATACTTCATTCACGATTTAAAGCCCAATTTCTTAAAGACAAGACATTTGGGAAAACATTAGTTTCCAAAGAGCTACTTTCAAATCACAACGTTGTTAGTAAGAATATGAAGACGGAAACTCTTGGTGAAGCTGCTCGCCCTGACTCTCCAAGCATAATGTTACTTAAGGATGAAAGCAAAGATGATTTCATGGCTTGCTTCCAAGAAATTGTGGAACCAAGAAATTCAACACAAAAAAAGGTGAAAAATTTTTTGGGGGGGGGGGCGGGGGGGTGGAAAAAAAATGTCCCTATTGGGGGAAAAAAAATTTCCCTTACCCCCCCCCCAACTCAGAGAGACTCTTTTCCGAATATGGAAACATTTTTGAAGAAAAAAGAATCAAACTTTTGGCGGAAAAAGGAGAAATGCTTTTATTCGTTCATCACAATGGCAAGAAATTTTTTTGACATGTCTTATTTGTTAGTTAATTCTTTGAAATAAACTCAAATTGAAAACTTTTTGTCATTTAAAACTTACTCTTATTAGTTTTGTGCTTTTTTAAAAGTAAACATTTAATGATAATTTGTTTGTAACTATCCGCTATAATTTTTTATCCTAGTTTTGGAGAAAATCGTAATCCTGCTAGGATATATGGAATAGTAGAAGAAGTCAAAGCTTATGGTGTTAATGTTATTTGAGAAGATGGAGATGATTCAGCAATCGATGGAAAAAAATGATACATTGATTAATTTTTTAAAAAGAAAGGTAATTCTAAAAAAGACAAGCTTGAAAGCATCGGGTGCGAACATGACTTTCTTTTTTCAGCTATCATTACATTGGATAAAAATATAAGTGATGATGATCAGTTGGACATTGTCGTTATTCCCCTAGAAGGTGGCAATGAGACTGGCAAAGAAAATATAGATGAAGACTACTTGGATGATATGGATGAAAATTTAGAAAAAGCACATGAAATTTGTTGCAATGTAGAACTACATAAAAAAAATAAATTGTGATCTAACTGTAGAACAAATTGATAAGTATATATTCGAAGTATACTGATCTGAAGACTATTCGATGCAAGAAAAAATTGATGAATTTGTTTTCCTATCACAGATATTGTAAAAACATCTCGAAAAAAATTTGAAGAAAAACGAAAATTTTATAAAAAATCTTGAACCATCAAGCGAAGAGCCGAAAAAAGCTAAGCAAATCATAGCTGGCGAATTTTCAGGAATTTAGCCTGTTCAAGCATGTGAAAAGGTCTTCAATTAGAATATGAGATCCCATATTATCCATGAAACTCTATGCCAGAGAAGTTAAAAACAACAGGCTAATTGAAGCTCTTTTTTGATTTGCTAATGAGGTTTTTATTAGTCTTTAGAATGTCAGGAAAAGAACGTTTTTGAACAGGTATATTGTTACTTTGTAATTTTTAGAGTTCATGTTTAATATCTTTAAACCCTTTGTTTAAAGCTTCCAAATCTTTTCATCTTTCACACACATCGTTATTCATTTTGATACTTTTGCCAACAGTTGAGCCTGAATCAGATGAATTCAAACAATTACAACAAATCCATCTTACACCAACGGCATAGTGAAAATCAAAAAAGTTATTAAAATTAAATGGTAGTTTAGAGCAATTATAGCAAAACCAATTAGAACACTGAAAGCAGCACATCATGTTTTGTTTTTATTATCTTTACATTGATAACATGTCCAATTTTCTGTATTTTTTCATTCATTATGCAGAGAAAAAAATATGACAGTCAAAACGAGAAGTATCAGTAGTAAGAAAAAAACAAATTTACTTTAAAAAACAGACATGAAAAACTTGGATTGAACAGACAGAAAAATTTTTTTTTTAGATTTAAAAAAAATCATATTCTCTCCTTTATAACAATAGCTAATATTTTTTGATCAACTAAAAATTCCATAGCGTGCACGTATGTGTACAACCCTTCTCTAAAAATTGAAAAATAATATATAACAACCCGAAACACAATTTGAAGTAACAAAATATAATAGAACAATGAATTTTTTCCTCTAAATCCAAGGTCTGATGGAAAACTTGATCCGCTTTGACAAAAATTTTGACAGTTTTGTTCGAAATTTGTGTTATTCTTCAAAAAGTTATCATATATTGAAATTTGTCTTCACTTCTTCAAAATTTATTGATTGTAGCGATTAAAGCACGACCCAAAAAATAAATAAACAACTAAAACAAACGAATAATCTCTAGTTCATATAAAAGTAATTTTCAGATATTTAACAATATTCACACCTAACATGCTTCTCTGAAAACGGTGTTGTTGCTTGAAAGAATGGAAGGGGTATTTAAAAAATATATATTCAAGTTACCATGGGGTGCACAGAAACCTTGTCAAGCCGCGACACATCAAAGTGCTGCAGGATGAAAATATGGGCACCGGTATTTTTTTTTTAAAAAATTCACCGGTATTTTTTTTGTGTTAAATTATTTGCTTTAAAGATTCTCACTAAATTAAAAACTTGACATTAGAATTGTTTTGATATCTTTTTTTAATATTTGATGGAATTGTAACTGGATAGATATGGAAGAATAAGATTCTAGGAAGCCAATTTTTTTTAATATTGACTACTCTGAATTGTGTACCAAGCATGAAGGATGCAATGATAATAAAAAGGCCAATGTTTTTAAATATATTTGTCTTAGAAGAAAAAATGTTTTGGAAATATTGGGAAAGAGAGAAAGAAAAAAACAAACTGAATTTGAAGATCTTTTATAACGATAACTTGAATACTTCTAAACTTTGTTATTTTTCTAAAATTTTGTTCAGATGTATTGAAATTCACAACTTCTATAAAGCTACTGCTAAAATCACCCTATGTCTTATGATCTAGATTCTAGAACAAAATTAAAAAAGAATAACTTTATTAGATTCTCATAACGTGTACGGTTAAACCAGGGTAAACAACTTCTTTGTCATTCCTAACCTCTGTATACTACGGTCATTTCTATTCCATAGTTTGTTATGTGTATGTTTTGATATAAATGCATTTAAATAGACTAATTAAAATTTGATTGATCTCACAAAAAAGTAGATATTGCAAAAATAAAAACATTTTTTTGGTAAAACCTAGAATATGTTCACAGACAAAGAGTAGAGCTTTCCATTGATATCATTGTCTTTAAAAAAATTTGTTTAAATCTTCACGTTATGCCCTTGGAGAAAATTGGTGACACTTTTTTTACTAAAATTTTTGCCCAATTTTGAAAAGCTTAAAAAGCTTTCTGGAAAATAAACCAGCCTAGCGAATTGCAAACGATAAGATTTCAAATAATATATACATCATCAAGAACAAATATTGAATAACTTCTATGAAATAAAATCGCAATTTCAAAGTCGACCGTTTTAAACTTTTGTATTAAATTTTTTGCTATATCATTATTTACTTGTACGTGATCCTTCGAAATGGTTGTAGGTTTGGACAATTTGATTGGCTCGCAATTATTGCATGGTTATATGCATGGCTATTTCATCGACGTTGCTTTGTATCGAAAAGCCCAAAAACTGGTAGATCCGTTCGCCTACGAAAAGTACCGAAAGGAGCGCATTCAAACGAAGCTTGAAGAAGCGAGAATCAGTCGTGCGCAATTTGAAGTTGAAAGGGAGAAGGCTGGCGAATCTCAGGAGATTTCTTTGCCTAAAATCAACACCGAGTTAGCCCATAAATTAATGAGGCTCTCTAAAAATTCAGAAAAGAAAGCCACCTCACAAGTAAGTTTTTTTACATTTTATATTGCATTGAAAATTACTATACAATAAAAATAAACTTGAACACTTTATTGGCTTAGAAAAATTTAACTATATTTTCGAGGTGTAAACTCCATCATCAAAAGTATGAGATGAATGATGATACGAGATAATAAAAGTCATTATCGGACATTGAATTGGCATGAAAAGTTTCAACAGAAAGTATAAATGTAGATAAATTTAATTTTTAATTCCTAGTTCACTCTTTATCAATAAAATGTTGTTCCCAGAAGAAATGTTTCAAGCGTGCTGCTCATCTTATATCTACTATTTCACCAGATAAAGCTAAATTTCCTTTTTCTGCCTGCACCACCAGCTATCAAGCGGAATCCTTCTAACCAGTAGGGCCAAGATTAAGCCTAAGAGTGTATATCACGTGCTACTTTATAATTGCAAATATCCTGGCCAGTCTGAGTCAGTGGAGTGATCATATTAAAGGGTTAGAATTCGGGCTGGATTTTTTAAGTTATAAAAATTGGAAATGATTTTGTAAGCTTGTGGAATTTTTAGGAGTAGACGAAAATAAGATTTGGGTTAAGAATAGATATTTGAAATTTTTTAGTATTTGCACTCGGAGTTTGATATTTTTTCCCGACCCGGCAACTTGCCTACAACATACGCTTCGTATAAATTTTACTTAAGATCAAGCAAAATATTTTATACGCGCATCCTTTATTTTCATTTGAGGACCGCCCCACTTAAAGTTGTTCGTGGGCGTACCACTGGACTCTGGTGCCGATGCCAGCATAATCCAAGGGCCAGCAATTTGCTTTCTAATGAATGTGCCAATTAAATGTTCATTTTTTAGTCCTCATTTTAAACCAAAATTTGATGCCAAATGAAAAAAACCACATATATTTTACTTTCATATTCAGTGCTCGTTTAATAACATTGATCCAAAAATGGACACCAGAGGATTTCCAGTAAAATCAATAGAAGTTCAATGAAGTCTTCTGCCTTCTCTTATACACAATCGGTTAATAAACACCGCAATTATTATTTTGATTATGGATGTATTGTTTATGAATACATTGGCATTTTTCAATCTTCTTAAATATGTGTGTTTTAAAAAAATTTTATATTAAATTTCTTTTCTTTTTTTTTATTTGTTGTATAGTTTTTAATAAATTTAAAATTCTTTTAGAAAGGACTATTCTCAGATGTTTTGGATGATGAAAGATTTTCGAAGCTCTTCTCCCAAAAAGATTATCAAATAGATAAAGAAAATGAAGAGTACAAGCAGATTCAGTCTACGATGAATTCATTGGACAAAAAATTGGCTAGAGCAAAGCAAGCTGATGAAAACTTTGCTGTTGAAGAAGATGCTTCAGTAAGGTTCAATCATCATTCATCTAAATTCCCTTATTTGACTTCTCTTTCATTCTAGAATGAAAGCAATTTTGATGATGATCATGAAGAAAAGTTTTCTCACGCTTCAAGTGATGATACTTCTTCAGAAACTTCTTCATCCGATTCCGAATATATCATAGATTCTTTGCGTCAAAAAGAAAAAATGCCATATGAAGACGATATAAAAGGTCATCACACAATCTTTTATGCCTTCCTTTTTTCCATTAGATTTTTGAATGGGATTGCATCCATCCGAAATCAGTATAACACTACTTTCAAAAAAACACAACATCAAAGTGAAAGCAATCAGCGTAAACTTGACATGCTTCGTGTCGCATTGATATCGTTTGCATTAAAATCACGTGCACAAAAGCTCATTTTTAATTGGTGAAAATTTGCAGTTTAAAAATAAATTTTTCTTAGTCATGTATAGGCAAGGGCGTAATCACGGGGGATGAGGGGTATATAGCCCCCCCCCCCTCCTTGTTCTGAAGTTGGGGGTGACACAGATTTATACCCCTCAGGTAATAAAAAATTACATATAAATAATGTAAAATAAATGAAACAAAGTACAACGAAAATAATATTTATCAACTTAAATGTTTCAGTTTTTAAAAAAATTTTTTTTGATAATTTTCTACCTTGATTTTTTCAAATGTTCTAATACGAATTTTAAATGGTGTTACCGAATTTCTTGTAAAATCCGTTTTTCTTATTTTTTTTAGATATTCCCTTAGATTACACTTTAAACTAGTTTTATGTTGATGTCCCAAAATAAAAAATTTAAAACATCAAAAATCACTTCATACTTTAAGTATCATGAAAAAATTGAAGAGATTCAGATATCTGAAATTGAAACAAATAACACAGGTAATACATTTATTATTGGGCTTGAGAAAACTTTGAACAAGCTTGATTCCAAGGATGATGTAACTTTTGATAACTGGCAGACTCCAAATCATCCATCTAGTTCTTCTATTCCTACAAAAGTGACAACTCAAAAAATATATTTCCAAGAAAAATGGTTTGAAAAATACACCTGGATTCATTATGAACCCTCTTTAAAAATACTTTGTTTCTACTGTGCACAAGCAGAAAAACAAAGTATCTTGAAAATGAGAAGAAGCAAAGAACCTGCCTTTATTTCAGAATAATTGGAAAAAGGCATTATCTAGATTCGAAAGCCCTCAAGCTTCTCAATGTCACAGAACTGCATTAGCATTGATTTATTTGAAACCTCAGGAAAAAATAAATATCATAATGGATGCTAATGGATATCAACAACAGAAGACTGCTTGAAATTCTTTAATAGATATTTTCAAGTGTTTGCTTTCCTATTGCGTCAAGTTTATCGAGTAATACATTTCGAGGACACACTGCAGAAGAAGGAAACTTTTTAAGAAAAAAATGAACTACTCAAAGGATATCTAAAAAATCAATTAGTTTCGCATCTCCACAGATTCAAAAAGAAATAATACAAATATTCAGTAATAATATTGTTAGAACTATTTCTGCAGAAGTTGCAAAAGATGGGCCTTTTAGAGTTATGGTTGAAGGAACGCAAGATCTTAATGGAATGGAACAAGAAGTTGTCTGTTTTCGTCATGTCGATGGAAACCTAGAAATTTATGAAAAGTTTGTTGTACTGTATGAGCTTAATAGTAAATCAGGAGAAATGAATTCAAAGATGGTTTTTGATGTTATCACTTGCCTTTCACTGTCAAATGCCAATTTGAGAGCTCAGGCGTATGATGGGGTAGCTAATATGATGGGTAAGTACAAAGGATGTCAAGCAAATGTTAAAGAGTTACAACCTCTTGCTTGGAACTTTCACTGTGCATCACATATATCTAATCTGATCATGCAACATGCAATCTCTGCTAACATTGATATTCAAGATGTCATCCAATGGGTTCATGAACTGGGTGTTATATATAAAAGATTTGGAAAGTTCAAGGTAATTTTAAATTTTTTAGAAAATATACTTTTATATGTTATCTTCATTTTTTAAATTGTTTTATAATTTTTTAATTGCTAAGTATATTATTATTATTATATCTAAAATCTCTTCAAAGCAATTGCACACGATAGTTTTTCTGATAATCAACCTGTAAACTTTTTTACACTTCGTTCCCTCTGTCCAACTCGGCTTTGTAAGTTGCCTGTAATTTTGTTAAAACAACTTTTGTCCAAAGATGGCGCCTTTTCAAAAGAGAATACTTTAAAATAAAAACCGTTTTACTTACGTATAAAAAAGTTTAAATCTTTTTTTGTGGGTATATAATGAAATAGCTAGGCATTTTATAAATTTAACATTCTGATTATCGATTCAGGTAAATGTGCGTTTTAAGTGATAAGGGTCTAGTAGTTTTTTTTTGAATTAGAAAAATTTTAGGCCAATTTATTTCAAATATTATACTGGCCCAATTTTTATAAGGGTTCTTAGTTAAAATTTATAGTTTTTAGATATCGAGTTTAGCCATTCTCAGTGTATGATTTGTAACAAATACATAAATATATGTTATAATGTTTTTGTTACAAATGAAATAATTTAGTTTACTCAACTTGTTTATATCCACTAATCAAAGATAAATAAATTGATATTATGACAACTAATTTCTTTATGAATTTCCTGGTCTATAAAAAAACCTTTTTTTGTTCGATATTTAATAGTATTTTCAATGTTCCAAAGTTTATTTATTGTAAATGGCTAAAATGATTCCTCTTTTCTTAAAACATGGAAGGCTTATAGTGAATATTTTTTACTGTAAATTTATAATTTCCATGCCTTTTTTGGCGTTAACAGTTGTCAAGAAGAGGGCCCCTACTAGCTCAGTCCGCCACAAGAAAAGAATTTTGGTCCAGCTAAAAACATATTTTTTATGTCGATTAAAAATAGCTTATATGGGTATCTCCATACACTAAAAAATCTAGTTGCATGTATTCAAAATAGTGGCTAAAAATATTTATGGAGAACTTTAGTTTCAAAATTCTAACACATCAGCCTTCCGTAAAAAAATAATCTATACTGCTAAGTCTTTCAGTACGATTCAAAATTCATTGATTTTGAAATATTTTTCATTCAATGCTTTTTTAGATGAAGATGATATTTCAAATCTTCTACAATCTTCGCAATCCACAAGAGGCAAAAGAATTGTTCATCAAAAAAGGAAACGAGACACCACTTCTGAAATTGTGCATTTAAATGAAAGTCATAAGGAAAAGGATGAAGAAGCTTTAGACAAAGCCGCTTCTTCCGAAGAATACGAACAAGAAGAAGAAGAAGATGATGATGATGATGGAGTACTTTCCGAAATTCTCAACCCAACCAAAGAAAGCGTGCGTAAAATGAAAACTAGGAAAGTCATGAAGACGTTAGCTTTTGAAGAGCGCCTTTCAAAGAATGACAGAGCAAGGAATTCTCGCAAAAACACAGGCACTCTGAATAAAGAGTTCTCTGTCAAATTCGGAGAAGATATGAGCAAAAGTTTTGCTGAGAAGAGAGAAAGAGACGCTCTTCATCAGAAGGAACGACGCAAAGTCTCACGCTCTGCAGACAAATTGCTAACCCCCCTACCCAAAATAAACTTTAAGCGATGATCATTCTCTAGCTTGTGTTGTTATCGTTGGTTATCTTTTTTGTGAAAACAAAGATTTTTATTAATAATAATATAAAATATATGTTCAATCTTACATGTACGTGGCCTGGCAGGACTATGTGGGAGACAACATTGCTAACGCGCTTTAAAATATATTAAATGCTATTTATAGGTTTCAAAAAGAAGTCAAGCAGCTTTGGATGTGAAGGAAAACTAAAAACACTCACCTAATCTTTATCTATTAGGGTGACGTGTTGTTGCCTGTAAACCAGCATAGGTGGCTTATGTATGCGAGGCGCATCGAACAACCTACAAACTATAAACAAACAAACTATATTCCTTTCTTTGTTTAGCGCACATTGTGGAAATTCGGATATTTCAACTGTTAAAATTTTACGATTAATGTGTCCACTTTCTATGTAAGGCATTTAAAAAATAATTATTAAAATATTTAACAGTCACAAAAGTTTAAAATCATTTAATTAATTTTTGGACTAAAAATTAAAAACCCTTGCAAATTTAGCAAATAAAAATGTCTTAAAATATTACTTTATTTTGTTTTCTTTTAATATCAATCTCACTTTTAAAATAATTCGCCCTACAAAATTAAAGCATTATTCAAGCTCTAGGGAGCTTTGGAAAATCACTCGGGCATTGGGCAAAATAATAACACATTTATTTTGTAATAAATCTATTGATTGTAGACGGGAGAAAATTTTGATATAACGCGCTAGATCATTTATAACGACGATGGCGGGGTTATAACGTATCCATTGAAACACGTGTTATACTTTCGGTTTGAATGTTTTGCCAATGAATGTTTTATCCCATTGCATTACAATGAAATGAGAAATAAGTCTGTTCAAAGAAGTAAATAAAGTCAAAGTGATTTAATGTAATCTTTGAGGCTGTTGAAGAAGTCCATCCGTTTCGTGTGTTTGCACGAAACCTCGTCATTTCGCAATCCCAAGCAACACCTTTAAAATTCTTATAAAACGAGTTTTTTTTATTGTAAAAAAAAGTTACTTCAGGATCCAACGTTGAAATGGATCTACTAGATATTATATCGTGGTTATAATTTGGATAATTTATCATATGATAAGTATGACAATTATTTCTGGATATTGAAAACGTTTTAAAGATCATCAACTTACTATTCGTGGAGAGCCTCAATGGTTGTTAGGGTGTACCTCTCAGCTTAATAGTTGAAGGTCAGTGGTTCGATCCCCAAGGCTCCCAACTCTAAAAACAAATTCACAAAAATTGTGGTATTAACCATCTTAAGCATAATGCGAGCATATAGCCTTACGGCTGAAAGTGCTTTGATATCTCCAACTAACCAACTTTCGTGGAAATGGCTAAGATACTTACTTCTTTTCTTTCCCACATTTTGTATGATAGAAAAAAGGGTCAGTACTGAAAGGAAAATTTTTAGTAATGAAAGAAAGCTTATTAAAATTATACGACTAAATAGCTAGTCCCAAAAAAGCTAGTTTGGGACTAGCTGTTTAGTCATATAATCATCTGTTTCGACTAGGAAAAATTATGTTTGGAAGAACACGATCATAATTTGCTTTTTACAATTAAAATATTTTATTTTTATTAATATGTTTTTACAACAGATATTTTCCTATTAATTATAAAAATAGCGGGAAACTGTTTTCTTAAGAGGATTTCTTTCTCTAGGTTTAAAAAGGTAGTAAAGCTGTTTATACTTTCTTTGAAATTTATATAACATTAAAAGGAGGTCGTATGTGCTAACATCAACCTCAAAACTTTTATGGAAAAAGTTAAAAAATTCATAAAGCAACGTTTTTTTTTTAAAAAAATCTTGATATTTGATAATATAGGTTGTGCCACGTAAAAATTCAAATGTTGAAATTTCTTCATTTTGGAGTCTATGCTTTAAGTTTGAATTCTTCCATTAATTTCCTTGGCTTTTTTACTTGTAGTCTTTCTTTCGCCTGATAAATAAGCAGTCAACTTAGTTCTTTGCATACTTTTTTTCTGTTGAAAGCCCCTTAAAAACCGCCATAACGAAGGATGTAGGGAATCATATAGGGTCTGAATGGCTCGGTGCCATCCTTCAAGCTTGATCGTGGTTCTTGGTAAACAATCGGTAGAACACTCCAAATCATTGTTGAAAATAAGGGCGGCTTTCTTCTTCCTCCTGTTCTTTGAGGCCTTGCAATGTATGTATCTTCAAAATTATAGTATAATTCTTCCATCTTTTGCTCTATCATGAAGATCTTTCAGTGTATCCAGCAATTCTTCAAATGCTTGGGTTATTTCATTTGAGGGTAGGAATGCTAATGGAGCAGGGGAATAAAGTCAGGAGTCTGCATCATTTACATAACTATAAATCATCTATAACTGCTTTTCAAAAATCAGTGGTAATTGTGATTGGCTGTAAGTCTGGGCGCTTTTGTTTCAGGATATATTTTAAAATCAGCTATTTTTGAACTAACTATTTTGGATACTAGCCATGATGTAATCTGAATATTACAAGAATAATGGGAAATTAGTGTTTCGGTACACTATTTTAAAACCAGTTGTTTTTGAACTAGCTGTTTTGGGTTTAACCCCTTATAAATCACTGTTTGCCAAATACTTCAAAGAAACGCCCCCTTAAACGTCATTATTTCAAGGAAAAGTCCATAAGTTTCGCGTTTATCTTCCCAATTTAAATGATAGCTTTAATATTACTATAAAAGCAATACTTATATCACCACTCTCACATTATCTATACCAAAGGGTTCTTAACCCTTTCAAGTAATGGACCCCTTCAAAATTGAATTTAAATTTTGGACCCCCTAATAAAAAACACTTCAAATTTGAACAGTATGTGTAATTGTAGGCAAATTATAATGCATTTTACGGTTGTTTTTTTATAAAGTTGAAACCTGACCAAATTTCAACTCTTGAAACCTATTTTCTATATTTTTTCACTTCTTAGCTTTGAACCTCCTTTTACTACCTGTTTTTAATTTTTTTTTTGTGTTTTACTTCAAAATAGTTTTATATTTAATGATTTGTTAAATCTTAACAAATCATAAATTAACAATTTATTTATTATAAATTGAATAAAATTTATATAATTGAATAAATTAATAATTATTCAATTAAAAATTCCAATATTTTAATGTGAATGTTGTTGCTCTTTGTCTTGAATACGAAGATGAAGCAGTAGAATAGTATTGGACGCTGCAATCCCATGACATTTCTCACATTTAGTCGATTTAAATTTTTGGTTTTGATATCAACGAGTGTGGAAGTGCTGATTCACATAGATAAGTAAAGGAAATCAGAACAGTAATAACTTTCTTTGCTAAAAGAGGGTAGGCTTGTATAATGCATGTCAAAATTCTTCCAAGCTCTCTGTGCTAAATTAAATTTATAGAAATTATTTTGTCCTTAAACCAATGAGATCATCTTTAGCAAGGTCGTCACTATCACTAATACAATTTGTATGGACAAGAAAAGGAATGCGAATCCACTTTTCTACTGTGAAATTTTCTAAACAGAAATAGCGAATGAAAGGGTTTTTCTGTAGAGTAATCAAATGTTCACAAATTTTTGTCTGCAATAATTTAAACAAGCCTTTGTTAACCAAAACTACCGCTAACATTGGAAAGTTTGCTGTTTTCAAGCACTCAACATCATAAAAGTACTACTAACTTTTAAATAGCTTCATTTATACTCCTAAAAATATCTTTTGAAAATACTAAAACTTCCGACTACAGTTCAAATATGCCCTAAATGCAAAATTCGTGTTTCTGAAAGCCAACCAACTTCTAGAACGTGATATTCTGATCCCATTTCATGGCAATGAACGTCATTAATCATCACATTAAAATCTGATAAATAATTGTCCTCTTGTGCTTATAAGAAATTACATACACATACATACATAAATAAAGACTCACAAGCCCTAACTAACCAATATTAAAAAAAGCTTTAATAAAGTTAAATAATGTGCTCAAATTATTTTATTCCAAATGACGTTAAATGTGTAGTGGAAAGAGAATTTTATCTTTTTGAGATACCCAAAATTTAAAGATGATAAAGGTCGGGCGTTAAAAATATTTGATTTTCGTTTCATTATCTTACACTGTAAACATTTTGATTTAATTTTTTTTCTCTATTGTAAAAGAAATTGTTTTCTATTAAATGCCATTTTTATATAAGGAAGGCGTCGCTTTATTGACATTGACTTTGAAATTTTGTCTAATGCTGCGGCTGATAAACCATATGGTATACAACATAACACTTGAATTATTCAATAATAGAAAGCACGCTAGTCTTTGTTTATTAAGTAACCTTTTTTTTTATATCTTGAATTTTTTGGCGTATAGCTATCTCGTCGAAAGTAAACAGAAAATTAGCTGAAATATTTTTTGGCTTAAAATATAAATTTTAATATGTAAAAAAATATTCAAAAATTTTTGCATTAAAAAATACATTAGAATTAGTCAGTTATTTGGTTATTTACTTACCTGCTTCACGGGAAAAGTCCACGTGTGATTAACGTTTGCTTTCAGACAAAAAGTCTTAATGGAAAAACGACTGTGACGAAATTTCGTAGGTTTTTTACTACTTTAAACGAAAAAGTGATATTTTCTTTCAAGAACATGAAGCAAAGTGTGTATACGTGACACACATTTTGCAGGGAAAACATACACACGACAAAGCATTTTTGAAGAATTCAAACAATTCCGAATATTTTAACAACACATACGAAGCAGTATGGTGATTTTCCTTTCATTAA
>JAUIRK010000717.1:0-89542 GCA_030549495.1 Nectonema munidae
AAAAAAATAGGAAACTTATTGCCATATATAAATTATGGATTATTAAATTTAAATTTTACTTGACAGAATAATTAATTATTTTTAGCATTATATTTAAATTGTTTAAAATTTTAAAAATTTAATTATCCATTTTTATATTTGGACAAATGGAGAAGAAAGAATTTTTATTAGCATAAAATAATCTCATAAAAAAAATTTCACATTTGAGAATATGCTTGTATTTCAAGGGTCAGAAGACCGTAACAGGAATACTAAAAAAAACATTAAAATATTTTTTTTAATTGTTCATAAATGTTAAATCAACAATTAAACATAGTTAAAAATGAAATTGATATAAAAAAATTTAAATAAAAAAATCAAATTATATTAAATCATCACAAATTTGATTCAATCTTTTTTCAATAAATATTCATTCAGGCGTCTTTTCAATGTTGAAAGTGAAATATTCATAATTTGAAAATCTTGCAAATATTCATTCCAGATTTTAGTTATACGAAACTTCAAACTTGACTGCGTGGATTTTAAGCGATATGATGGTATCTGCAAATTATACATATATCTTGGGGAAAAACATTCTGAATCGTGATTGAATGTGAAAAAATTGCTTATGGCCACAGGCAAATATCCATTAAAAAATTTCCAAGCCACAATACAAAGTTGTTTGATATAAATTTCTTTTATATTGAGCAAGTTGTTACTTTTAAAAATTGAAAGAGTATGAGCTCGGAATGTCAGATTGGATACCAATCTTATACATTTTTTTTGAAGAGTATGAAAACTTAAGAGTTCCACAAAGCCCCAATTGACCAAACTATAGGAAAGATGAGGCAAAACTAGTGATCTATATATATCCAGTTTAATTTTAGATGGAAGTGATCTGAATCGATATAAAATACCAATTACAAAACTAACTTTAGTGCAAATGTGTTTAATGTGCAGATTCCAATTCAATTTTTCACTCAAGATTAAACCTAAATAGTTATGAGATACTGATAAATGCAAATTGAGATTTTTCAAGAAGGTAGGCTGAGCCTTTTTCTTAGAAAAAAAACATATGAACAGTTTTAGAGTTATTAATTCCAAGTTCATTCACTGTACACCAACCAAAAACTTTATTGACATTTTATCTATAAACAGACTCAATTGTTTTATTCTGAGCCAGAGAAACATTTAGGAGAAAGGAATAATGTATAAGAATAGTAAAATCATAATCAAAAGCTAAAAACTCTAACGAAGCGTTTGATTGAAATATGTCATTAATATAAATTAAAAAAAAGGAAGGGACCCAAAACAGAACCCTGAGGTACTCCTCTGGATACATGAATCAAATTTGAATAACTATCATTCGCAAACACTGCTTGTTTTCTGAATGACAAATATGATTTAAAAAATTTCAAAGTTCTTTCATCAAATCCATACTTTTCCAGCTTGAATAATAGTTTTTCATGTGATACTGAGTCGAACGCTTTTCATAAATCTAGGAACAATGCTAAAATATCATCTCCAAAATCAAGATATTCATAAATTGATGTCAAGAAAAATGAATGTGCAAACGTAGTAGAAGAATTTTTCCTAAAACCGAACTGCTTTGAATTGAAGAGATTGTTTTGATCAAAATGATGAATTAATTGCTTGAGAATAATTTTTCCAAAAAGTTTTGAAATTATGCTAATCAAAGAGATTGGGCGATAATTGTTGATGTCGTGTCTCTCACCTTTTTTTTTGTAGACAGGTATGCACTTACTAATTTTGAGACATGATGGAAAGAGCGAATTTTGCATGCAAGAATTAAAAGCTAAAAATAGTGGATATGCTATTTCATTTTCAATGAGTTTTAGGTGATAAGAAGAAATTCCATAAAAATCTTCACTTTTACTATTTTTCAAATTTTTAATGGCAATGAGCACTTCCTTCAGAGTGATTTCTTCAAGTCTAAACTTCGAACTTTGAAAAGGAATGTAATTTTTCATTTCAGAAAAAGATGATTGAGGTACACGGCTAATAAATTAATTATTTATGAAATCACATAGATTTTGTTCATTTATGATTTGAATTAAAGATGAATGTTCATTCTTTTTAATCAATTTATTAATATTCTTCCAAACTTCTTTGCTATTTTTGTTTTCAAACAATCGTGCATAGAATTTTTCTTTTAAACTTCTCGTCATCTGCTTTACTTGTTGACAAAAGTGAGCATGTTGATTTTTTAAATCATAATTTATTTTATATTCACGGGTTCTTTTAATTTTAAAAAACACTTTATCCCTTTTCTTTATTAGAGTCAATAATTCTTCATTTACCCATTCAGCAAATCTTTCTTTATACTTATTGAAATTTTTTGTTTTTTGTACTTTTTTAGCTTGATTAGCACAATAACTTAAACAATGATTAATTGTGTAAATCATATTTTCTGGATCAGACTCACTTGTAAAATACCAACAAATTGAACGTAATAAATTCTGAAAAAAACTCTTATCAAATATGACTCTGGGAGATTTCTTATTTTTATGCAATTGATTTCGAAAGCTATGTTCAATGGTTGTAAAAATTGGAATATGGTCTGAAAAGGATGTTTGTATATTTTATCCCTTAAATTTTTTCTCACTTGATACAAATATATTATCTATCAATGTAAATGCTTGGTATCTCGTTGGTTTGGTGATTGAAGGTATGAAATGGTGTTGCATAAG
Source organism: Nectonema munidae (assembly GCA_030549495.1). Lineage (NCBI taxonomy): Eukaryota > Metazoa > Nematomorpha > Nectonematoida > Nectonematidae > Nectonema > Nectonema munidae. The sequence goes on from JAUIRK010000717.1 coordinate 2,691, forward strand.
CAAATTAAAAAAAAGGAAGAATAATTCTTATTATTATATTCGAGGAGGTTAATATTAAAATCACCAAGAATAATTGATCTGTTTGTGTTTGTTTTTCATCAAAAAAGTTTGAAAATTTTCAAAAAATTCATCCATATGATCGCTACCAAAAAGAGGCAATCGGTAAATATTGTGAAAAGATAAAATATTATTCTAAATTTTATTATATTTTGTTTTTCTAATGGAAAAAACTTCATAAAGATTTGACGAAAATTCACTATCCAAAATGTCAACATTATACTGTTCTTTAACGAAAAAGCATAAGGCTCCATGTTGTGAAATTCTCTTCGGTTGAGAAAAAATCATGTAACCAGGTATATTATATGTAATATCATCCAACATCTAAGTTTCTTGCAAGGCTAAGACATCAATGTAAACATTGTTTCTTTTTAATTATTTTAACATTAATTCAATATGATTGAATTTTGCTCGAATAGATTGAACTTTCATTGATAATATGTTAAAATTGAAAAAAACAGGAGATTTATCTTCATTTAATTTTAAAATATCAGATTTATGTAAATGAACATCATAACTTTAAGGCACGAGATCGACAGTTGGAGACATTATTCCGTGTTAGAAATATATAATACATGGATACTTATTTATGTCGCTTTATTAGAATCAAACTATATAAACATTTAAAATCTATTCAAAGAAATTTAGGTTTAACGACCTTATTAATATATTTTCCAAAATTGTACATATTATGTAATTTTTATACATTTTATATATAGTTTGGTACATATTGTATATTTATATTGGCTCTTAGAGTACTTCATAATAACGAAATTTATTCAATTACTGAACTTTTTCTCCTTTTAATGCGTATTTAATTCCATATATATAAATTTAGGTATTATTTTTTTATTCTTTATATTGCTCCATTTAATTTGAAATTAATTATGAAAAATAATAAATTTAGAAAGAAAAAGATTAGAGGGAGAAAAAGGTGTTTTTAGCTGACTAATTCTTATAAAGTTTTATCTATATATTTTTTTCACTTTCTTTGACTAGTTACTAAAATTTATTTGTAATATTTAAAAAAATTCTTAAGTCAAAAAAGATAAGCATACATACAAGCTAAAGAATTCTGGGATTTTTCTATCATAATTCATACCATTTATAAATTCAAAAATGTTACTATCTGCTAATAAAAATTTAAAGAGTGATTCTGTTTTAAGGAAATTTGAATAAAACAAAACGCGGTAAGTAAAGAATTGATTATTATAGTCCTTAAAAATAGTTTAAATTGAAAGAAATATGGGAACTTGTCATAATAAGATTTTTTAACAATAACCATATTGTATGAATTGCTTAGTAATGCAAGTTTTAACGTAACAACATGGGAAGATATCTTGAAGAAGTGATAAAAGGAAACAAGAAATGGTATTTTTATATTATGTACATGAGTGTCTGGCAAAAAAAACCGTCTGCACTCCTTTTCAATTATCTTAATACCATATCTTTACTTATACATATTTAATCTTGGATATTCAATTTTATTATTTTTATATTTTTATTTATGAAAATTCCTTTGAATAGTTTGGAAATATTTTCATAATGCTTAAAATTATTCTTAGAAATTCTTAGTATAATAATTTTATTATCATGTAGTTATTGGGTATAACTTAGGGAATGAAATAGATAATTCCTATAAATTTAAGGTTTATAGCAAATTTTAAAAATTTTAGACTTTCAATTTCTATTTAAAAACGCTAAGTTTAAATTTACGACTTCATACCTGCTTATTTTTAGTCCCAAGACCTAGATACATTTGAAAAAAATGTGTAAATAAAATATGAAATATATATAAGATGAATATTTTCTGTGTTACTAATCTAGTTTAGTAACATTTATTTGCTAAAAAATTTAAAATTTACTTTTATGCAACAATGCATATCAGTTGAGAGTAATCAATCCAAGTAATCCATTTATTTGATATGAATCAAACTTATTAATGAAATGAGAGGCTGAGAAAAATCTTTTATCTCCTAGCCAATATTTAATGGGATATCGCTGTTCTCCTATAATCTAGTCCTGGATAAACAATGTATGACTGTATTACCAATGAGTCTTCTAATATAAGGCTTTCCCTATGGTCTTCAGAAGACAGCAATTTTTGACCCTCAAACACTGTTTCAGCTGAATCAAGAATTCTGTTCCCCGAAAAGGGCAGCATTTACGTCAAGAGAGGTTCCTCTATACCTCTAGCTACGTAACTTGTATAATTCAAAGAAAATGAATTAGAAATGCTTTGCAAAAGAAAGTGAATAATTATACAGAATAGAAAGGAAAAACACTCATATATAAGTAAAATTTTTACTATTTATTATTTTCTTACGGGATGCATCTCCAGTAAAGCCTTTTTCTTAATCGCTTCAACTCTGCTCTTTTTATATTAGTAAAGTCTTCTCTTGCAATCTTGACAATATTAGCTTGCTACTGTTCGGTTATCCAAGTGACATTTATTAAAATATGGGACCTATTTTTCATTACTCTTTTAGATAATACATTTATCTTATTTTAGATACAATAACTTAGCCTGAATTCTTTAGCTTGTATATGTGTTTATTTTTTTTGACTTAACAAAAATTTTGTTAACGTTGTTATTTAGGCTGTTTCATTATATACTACTAAGTAGCATATACGATAACTATTATTTTTTATGTGCTTTTATCCTTCTTAATCAGCGGTTCTCAACCGCGGCCCTGAGGGCCTCATGCGGCGCTCAACCTCTTGTTTTACGACTCACATAACTAAGTTGCAGAAAAAATAGGCTAACGATATCAAATTTCGTAAATTTATTGATTTATTATTTATGAATAATATGATTTATTAATTTTATGATATGTATGCAGGCAGCCATTTGAACCACAATATTTAAGAGTTAATTAAAACACGCTTTTTATAAAAACCCATTTTATGCTTTTTGTACGGTTGTTCACCCCAAACAATTAAATCGGTGCTTCACAAAGTTTGTTTCCTTTTCTTATTTAGTCGTTGGTATTGCATCCAAGGCAAAAATATTCTTCCATACATTAAAGATGAGGGGGGTGTCCCGATCTGTAATCGAATCCGTGATGACTGGATGAAGACCCTATGCTTCAACCATTATACCTTCCGTAATTTGGCACAGTTATTGGAGAAACATTTTATAAAGAATTAAAAAAAATATTAGGTTCTTAACCCATTAAGTACCATAGAAATCAGACGATATCTAAAAACGCAGACGAATATTCAAAGTCATTGAAAAAAGCAGACGAAGATGAAATTACTTATGTTCCCAAATGGGAGCATTGGTACTTAATGGGTTAAGCAAAGAAATAGTCCTAATGAGTTTACATAGAATTTTTTTCTAAATTATTCAATTTTGTTTTGTTTTTTCATTGAATTCACATTTTATTTCTACAAATATGTTATAAATATATTTTTTTATAGGAAGTTTCAAAAACTTGACGATTCGCAAATAATAAAAAAAGTTGCAGTTCGTTCAATACTTTCATCCATTATTTCTCATTCGAAAAAAGTTGAAGAAGATTCTAAAGTTGTACGAACTTTTATATCCACTTTTTAATTGATCTTACAAAAATATTTTATTATTCTAAAATGTAATTCTATATCATGATGTTTAATAACTGGTTGAAAATTTCTAAATACCAATAAATCGGAAAATTTCAGTGTTATAAAAGTTTTGATAAATTTAAGTTTGAGAAAGTTGTAGAGTATCCGGTCTTTAAAATTGGATTTTCTTCATAGGATAATTTATTTCTTATAAAATACAATTTAATGTTCATTGTATTTTCTAGAATAAATGAAATGAAGCTATATTTGGCATGGCCTATTTTGTATAAAAACATATATTTTATGTAAAATTTGGAGGAATATTTTATTAGATATATTTCTGATCAATCAAAATTTTGATTTACATTTTCTAAAGAGTAGCCATGATTATTGAAAAAATTAAATATATAAAGTGTTATGCGTTTAAAACTATATAATTATAAATTTTCAATGCAGTATATAATATAGACCCTAAGGCATGGGTTCTTAAACTTTTTCAGTCAGGACCCCTTTGAGAATCTGGTATAACTCGCGGACCACTTTGAGAATCTGGTAGAACTCGCGGACCCCTTAGCCAGGAAAATACATATAAAAAGATGGCCTTTTATAAAATGAGTTTATTTATTCAAATCTAATGAAATTTATAAATTCAATATATAAACACAAGAAACAATGTGAAAATGTAACATATTTGTATTTTGTAAATTAATTAAACCAAAAAACTTAATTTTGCTGGAAAGTTTTTTTTAGTGAGACGGATGCTGTTGCCTGAATAAGAAGAGGAAACTGTCGATAATGTTACACGTATATAATCTCTGACTTCTAATCGATTTCTGTTTTTTGTCTTGATAGAAACGAGTGAAGAAAAACTCGTCTCACATAGGTAAGTGGTAGCAAACGGTATCAAAACACACATAATTTTTCTTTCAATAATAATGAAACTTCTACTCGAAGTTCAAACAGACGTTTCAAGATTTGTCCTCTTGAAAGCCACCGAACTTCTGTGTGGTAGAGAAGAACTTCATATTGTGCTCCCATTTCATGACAAAATCTTTTGAAAAGACGATGATTCACAGATTTGGATCTGATGGTTGACTTCACGCAAGAATAGAAGACTTCTTTCAGAATTGGTTGCAGAGTCTTTGATGCCAATGCATGCCGATGTAAAATACAATAGGTGACAAAAGCCTGAGGAGCTTCTTTCTGCACTAACGCAGCAAAACCAGATTTGTTGCCAAGCATTGCTGGTGCCCCGTCTGTACACAAAGAACCAAGATGTTTTTTTCCAATCGAAGTTGTGCTTAGCAAAGAAATTATTCACCAATTCCAAAATGTCGATGGCTTTTGTTGTTTCCAAAAGGGGTTCCTAGAAAAAGAATTCCTCTTTAAAAGCATCAATATGTATATAACGAACAAAAATCAGAAGCTGGCTGCACTGTGCGACATCAGTACTTTCATCCAATATGGCGTGGCCGCCAGTTCTTCCATTACTTGCTTCAAAATATTAGGCGAAATGTCAACAATTCTTGAGTGAATTACATCGTTTTACAAAGGCACTGCTTCAATTTTTTTCCTCTATTTATAACCAATGTTTCTCCAATCGTATATGCCATCTTTTGCTTAGCAATGCAATAAGCAAAAAACTAAAACTGGTCTTTTCTATTTTTTCATTACTAAAATTTTTTTTATAAAAAATATAATTAAAAATGTTTGTCAGGGACAGTTAGATTTAGAGGTGAAACAACGCTAAGAATTTCTTAGCGCTAAACGCCTATTTTTCGTTAGCGATAAGCTTTATCGTAGCGTTTTAACAACTCTAATATTACCGCACTGTCCACTCGGGCTACAAGCCCAGTCCTGGTCCGTTAAGTTGAAATGATATAAAAATTTTCCAAAAAAAACTCAAAATTTTTTTATTTAAAAGGCATAAATAAGCAAGAAAATAGATATTTATTTTTTTTTCAACCTAAAACTTCTTAAAAGTAATTTTTAAGTAATTCTAAAAATCCAATGCTTGATTTTTTTACTTTGCAGCTCTGTGGCTTAATTTTTTAAAGGTAAATCTTAGTGACCTTAACGGAGACCCCAGTTTAAGAACCCCTGCCCTAAGGTATAAGGTTAACTACAGATAATGTCAAAAACTTGATGAAAAATTTTAATTTTTGATTTTCATTGACAGTTTTGGCCATGAAAGGGCCATTCAACTACGATGAAGGTATCAAAAGATGCAGCTATCGATTTTAGGAAAAGTCACGAAATTTGAAGGGATATGATTCCACCAATTTTGTACAATTAAATTTTTAGAGAGGGGGGGGGGCGTTTTGCGCCCCCACCACTAATAGGGTTAAGTGATCTGTGAATAGGGGTTAGATCGTATTTTAAATTTTTTAGGATTTCTACAAACTTAATTTAAAAGAGCATTTCAATGCCAACTCTGCATTGGAAGCGATTAAAAGAGTGGAAGAAGAGGTTTGTAAAGATGCACTTTCTTATTTCATTTCTCATTTAGCCGATTTTTCGGATGCCAGAAAAAAGGTTTACTATTCCTTTCCTTTTTCACTTAAATCGCAAATATATATTTTTTTGAAATGAACAGGTGTCTTTTTATCATGGAAAGACTGGTTCTACAGTTTTCTGTTCGTTACAAGTTCTTCCTTTTGTTGAAAGTCTTCCATCTTCATCTTCTTGGTGTCCTATACAGCATAACTATATGGTATTTTTACCTTTTTGTTTTTTACAATCCTTTACGTTTATATCCTTCGTGAAAAGATTTTCATTTATACTTTTTAATTTTTATTATCAGCTTTAAAAGCCTCAAGGTCCAGGGTTCCTATTTCTGAAAAGTACACCTGATTTCATTATCATCGTAAAAATCATTCTCACAAATTTTAAATTAACGCGCTAATCCAAGAGCATTTAGCAAAGGTAATGTAATGATTCAGTATGTTTATACATTGAGTGAGGTGACATAATTGCATCGCTTGTGCCGAACTATGAACAAATTTGAATTGTTGCTAGATTCGAATCCAAAACCTTGAGCGCTAATAATTTTGAGGTCTAATTAGATAATGGATAGTGGGCCCCTGTCTAAATTTCTTGCAGTATACTAGTCTTTAGCTAAGAAATAAAATTAAAAAACGCATGAATGCTTATACATATATATCTTTTTTATTTGCAAAATATTTCAAAGTAGTTTTATGATCTATAGCAGGCTTTTCCTACCTTTTTTGCTGTGGACCCCCTAAAATAAATTATAAGCCTCGTGGACCCGCAATTACGAAAGTTTAAGATTTTAGGTGTTTATCTTTTTTAAAGGAGTTATCTTGCTAGTAAGTAAAAGTATAGTGTAAAGCAGTAGTTAGTTTATGCAGAATTTTTTTCTTTTGAATTTAAAAAGTTCCAGCGTTTTATTTATAAAATTTATTTTACTAATATAGTCAACATTTTATTTAGGCGAGTACCAAAGGAAACCTGAGTTTGTTTTTTTATTAACAAGAATTGATATTCGCTGTTGTAGACGACTGAGACGTAACAATTTTAGGTTCTTTAATTAAAATGCTAGACTCGTAATTGTACGTATTTAAAAACGGGTCAAATTCTTTTTCTGAGATCTTAGTACATCACAGTCACAAAAATGTTCCCTTGACAACAAAGTCATCTAATAAGTTGTGAAGTTAATTAACCCACGGGCGGCACCCAAATAACAATGCAACAAGATCTTCAATTAAATCAATGTATCTTCAACAAAAATTTTTTTTCAACTCTCCATGGACTCTCTGGATTTTTGTGGACCATTGAGCAGTGCCCGCGCTACCTATATAATTTTGGGGCACGTGCCCCCCCCCCCCCCCCCCCCCTCCGTATTAATCTTTGCCCCCCCCCCCCTAAAATTTTTGGTCTTGCCCCATGCTAAAGGAAAAATAAATAAGCAAAAATTGTACACAATAATCTTATATAAATGCTGCTGTATGTGTATGTATAATATGAGATTTCTATAGGTTTTTATACAGAAGTACTTCATGCTTTTCAGCAAAGTAATATAGGATATAAAGTAATTATGAAAAGTAATTATAAATTTTTTGCAAATGTGTTTCTTTGCCCCATTTCAGCCCCCTTGAAATTTAGCTTTAGCGCGGGCACTGCCATTGAGGATCTAAATGTACCCCGTTGAGATAACCTGGTCTATAGTTATGACGATTTCATTTTCTATAGCCACTCTTAGAAAACAAAAAGGCTTCAAATAGTTACTTTGTCACTGCTTGCACGGGCCCATCAATTTTCTGGACCCAATTTGGTTATATAATATTCTTAATTATTAATATTCTGGCTCAAATATGCTCATAACCAGCCATGAGAATCTAGATAATCTTTCATGCCCTCTTTAAAATAATTACAGGTTTCATCTTGATTTTTTATTTTTAAAATTTCTGAACATTTTTTATAATTGTTTTCTTTTTCTAGATAGAAGATGAAAAGTATTTGCATAATATCCCATATTTAAATGACACGGACTTTGTATTTTTATCCGATTTGATTGGCTGCTATGATGGCAATGTTCACTCAGATGCATCACAAAATAATTCTTTTTTCGCAATCACTGACGAAAATCTTCAAGAACTGTTGTTAAGATTCAAAAAAGAACTTTTGAATAATGGATTAAATATGGGTGCGTTATCTTACTTTTAGTTCTTCTAATTTTCTCGGTATTTCAGCTAAGGGATAACTTTTTTAACCCTCTTTAAATATGCTTTGAAGACAGAAAATATGCTCTCTCTCCAATCCTACTATTAACCTGTTAACGACCACAATAATCAGACGATATCTAATGTAAAGCAGATTTGTATTAAAGAGCTTTGATAAACGCAGACTATTTTATTTTTGTAAAGTCGACTCTGGGCGTTAACGGGTGAAGCTTTCCCTAAAAATCGTACTAAACCTATCCTTTTTGATAATAATGGTTATCGAACCTTAATCTCTGCTGAATATCTAATAAATGACGATGGTAATAGTAAAGTTATTACAACTTTTTCCGCCATTTATCAAGTTTTTGTGAAAACGTTAAATTCTTTTCATATTAAAGTTAACGATAATATTTGATTATTTAAAAAAACATTTATTAAGTGTGAGTTTGCAAATCATTTACAAACATTTTATTGATCAATTCAAGAATCAGTATCTTGTCTTCTTATTTCTAAATTTAGTGTCACTAAATGCACAAAAATACGAATTTTTAGAGAACCGGGATTTTTATGTCAAAATTTCAGGTATTATATGACGTAATGTGAGTTGTAAATGATTAAAAATTATATAGATAGATAGAGATATTTATTTCGCTTTACCATATATTAGCCATTTTTTATCCTTACCAAATTAGTCTTGGACAAATAATAATTAATAGTTCTGCATAATGCTTTATTCCTGCGCTCTTAAAATTAGGTTACGTACATGCTGGCAATGGGGAATTTGTTGGTGTAAAGTGCGAAATCTATATATATCAATAAATGAGATGAAATTTACGACGCTTTTTGCAGTATTTGTAGTATGTTTACATTCTATATCTAATGTCATTGCTCGATTCTGGAGTGTGATGATTGTTCATGGCTAATCTGAAGAGCCATTACTAAGTTAAGTATTTTATGTCTAAAGTAGATGTGGAATTTTATTTTCATCTCTTATTTCTACATTAAATTCAAACTGTAGAATTATTTTTTCTATTCACTATCATCATCATCATCATCATCATCATCATCCATTTTGCTTTCGAGGCCTGGTTATTGTTCCCAAAGAGTCGGGGTCAACCAGTTTCCTGCAACAACTATGCCATTTCATTCTTTCTTTTTTTTCTATTCACCATACTCTTATATATTTCGTAATTTTTTAGAAGTTTTGTTAAAAATCCTAATCATGATGTGAGCCTAAAAATAACGTAAATTAATTTATCAAAATTTGCAATATATATTCTATTTATTCAACCCTTTATAATTTCGGAATGTATTCTCGTTTACACTTTTGATTTTTGTATAATTTGTGCGTGTAATATATATCTAAACTGTAATCCTATACGTTTTTAAATAGAAAAGTACAGTGATGATGACCACATCGATGCTATCGTTTCCCGCCTATGGCCTAAAAATGGGGCCTCTCAAGCGATAACAATTAAAAAACAGTATGCTTTTGTTTCTCATTTATTTTAATTATTTATTTTATCATTTATTTTGGGCTTGGCATTACAACATTTTTATTTTCCTCACAGACTGTTTGATAAAATAAAATGTATATATAATCAACAATGTGAAAAATAAATCATTCGTATGGTAAAATTCCGCTCACCAAAATCTTTATTGAAGTTTGCAAAACATTTATTGACAAACCTAAATTTAAAAGCAAATGCTCTAAGAGTCTAAGATAGCAATTCCCAATCTTCTTAAGCGTGCCTACTCCATAGCAGAAACTCTTTTTGAAACGATTCTAATTTTGTGCAGCACATTTTCTTACTTCTGAGAACATTCAAATTTAAGTCTACACTTGCTGAATAATCCAATATAACTCGCAAATCATACAAATATATTATGTCAAAGAACAAAACATGACAATATGGTTATTTCTTACAGACATAGATTTGCGCATAAATATTTAAAAAAAAGGAAAACAGGCGTACGTCTGAGTCAATGATTACAATATATATATAAGTTAAATGACATATACAATGGAATATTCACAGTTTTTAAAGTGCCATTTTAAGGCGGTAGAAATTTTTTCATAATATTTTGCTACTTTCAGTGTTATGATCTTTTGGATTTCATTTTATAAATCTGTTCTTACCCCATTTAGTACCAATGTTCCCAACGGCAACGTAGACGACTTCAGTAATCTCTATTTAATTCTATTTAAAACAAGAGTTCGTCTGCGTTTCCTTTGGGAACATTGGTACTAAATGGGTGGATGCAGATATTTTGTTGAATTGTAGTTAGTAGTAAGTGAGTAGGTTAATTAGTTTGTAAGTAAGTTAGTAGCTTTATTATAATATAAAATAAATTAAAAAAAAATTTTAGTATGAAAACTTATATACAAGTATTTGCTTAAATTCTTAGTAAATAAATACGGGGAATCATAATCTACTTAATATTATATGCTGAGGGTTTGTTCCAAGCAACCCCGTTGCCAGAATCTACGTACGAGGGGGGGGGGAGGGGGGGGGGGGTACTAAATTGATTTTAATGAGGCCTGCATTTATAGAATAATTCGAAGATAGGATTGCATTTAATCTGCTTGGAATGGCTTTATAGAATGTCTACATATTTTTTGTTATTGCAGATATAATGTCTGCATATTGGGATGGAAGCATTGTTTAATTACTGCAGTACATGTTTCATCTACTTCATTAATCTGCATAACCGTTGCTTCATCCTATATCCTTCACTTAGTTCTTCTGGTAGTCTTTATTTCTTCGCATCCGATTTTGAGGCTGGAAAATTGTTTCATTTGAATGCAATTTAAACAACAATGTTTGTGATTCTTTGGCCTCCACTTATTGTGCTAAGAGATCGAAAATTTAAAAGGAATTATCATTTTTGTTATTAAAGTTTGAGTTAAATCTAAAGAAAAATATTTAAAAAAATTTTTATAGTAATAATTTTAAAAAAATAGTATACCCAGTACTTCTATATCTTTTTAGCTCTGGAGCCCCTAAATATTTTAAAATCTCATGGGCCCTCAACTATAAAAATTTAAGATTTATGTCTTTAATCTTGAAAAACAAGTTATGTTACTAAAAGATGTGAACATTGTACACTGTTGTAAAATTAAGATACAAATCGGTAGTTAGTTTATTCAGAAATTTATTTATTTTTTTTTAAATTTCTATCCTTTTATTCCGGTTAAAAGATACTTAGCGAATACAAAAGAGAAACAGTGCGCTTGTTTCCTACCAACAAGTGATATTCGTGGGCGTAGGTAGATGAGTGCGGCACAACATAATCTCATGCTATTTAAGTAAAATAGTCGCTTAATTCTATTTTTAAAATGGCCAGGTTTTTTATGTGAGAGATCAGTTCATACAGCCAAAATTAAAGTTCCTAAGACAAAGAAGTCATAATTCATTTAGGAATATTACTGCCATCATATTAAGTAAATCAACACCACTGCACCCTAACAAGAATGCACAAGCAAAGAAAAAGTATGTCTTAAACAATTTCAAGACCACTTTTGGTCCATTTGGAGCTAGTTGGGAAAGTCTCATTTAAAGCATAAGCTCAATGTTTTTCTGTTTTTTTCTAATTCTTTAGGGGAGTAGGTTCTTTATAAACTACTCCAAAGATTTCACTAACTGAAATGCCCATCAATGGTATAACATCATTTCTAGTGTTTCTCTCTTTTCAACAGTGCTCTTTTTACCGAGTTTATTCTAAAACTTGCATATTAAACTTTTCCATAGATATAAGCGATACCTTCAAAGTAGAGAAAGCAGAGCCGTCATATCAGAAGAAAAGAAAGGAGAATCGAGTTCAAAAAGTGAAAAATCTCATCTATCCAAAATTTTGCACACTTATCAAACGTTGTTCTGCAGAAGATGTCTTCGCTTTGATTGTGAACTTCACAGTAAGAAAACTTAATTTAAAATGAGATGCATACACCTACTTTTTATTGGTTTTTGCTTATCATCGTGTTATTTGTCTTAAAGACACTCTTTCACTGTTGTTTCTCTACTGGTTCCTTCAAATTTCCTATCCTTGCTTCTAACTTCTAAGGAATTTTAAAGTTGTAATGTGAAGTTGAATGCTTGCGTATGTTAAAACACGGTTTCTCAATCTGTGTGCACATACCAAAAATGAACAATTTAGGTGAGGCATAGAGAAATGATCATTTTTAGTGATCACTTCAATTATATTTACCATAAAAAAAATTCAAAACAAAAATATAAGTTCTTTGGCGTTACCACTTCATTATTGTCTTTAAAAAAGTTTAAAATTGAAAATTTATTCCAGTAAATTAATATTTTTCCATACCGATTTCGGTGATAAATCTGCCTTCTTCAGATGATAAAGAATTATGAATGTACTTCACGATAATTGAAGTATGAACATTGTTATCTGTACACAACCCGTCTCCAGGCTCTAATTACATCTGAGGGGTATAACTGATTTTAATGAGTCCTTGACCATAAAATCCTATGTTTAAATTGGTGAATAAAGTCAGACAAACGAAGAAGGATATAACATCAAATTATTTTTATATTTGTTATAAAATCACAATTTTGAAACGATTGTAATTTTGAGCAAAAAAAATTTCTTACTTCTGAAAACACCCAAATTTAAGTCTAAACTTGTTGAATAATCCAATATATGAAACCATGAATACAAAATGTATGCATTTATATATTTTAAAGGCGTTGTAGGTAGCAAAATTAATTCCGGGAGTTTGCATTGACACGCGTAGTCCAATTTTACTATCTTGATGAAAATAACCTACGGCACCTTTATCTTCATTTGATTGGCAACGCTTGTTTTGCAGGGTGTTTCCAAACTTTTTACGCATTATTGCCTACGTTTCGGCAAAAAATCTCCTTCGCCCACACACATTACTTTCAAGAACGCAAAAGAATCTAATTAAAATTCATGAAGACCCCTGAATTTTTCTGTGGACTCTTGGAAGTCCACCATTAGAAACGATTGCTTAGGATGCTTTCTTCATTTTTTGTATTTAGCACCCATCACTTTATATTATTAAATTTTGAGAGTGAGATTAATATATATTCAATGGTGTGTGACATCTTAATATTTCGTATATTTATTTTATTAACGTTTGAAGTTAAAAGGCAAAAACCTGTAAAAAGATGATATAAATGGAAAATTGTTCTTCTATAGTATTGGAATTGAATACCACCCCATGAGGCCTGTAGCTATTCATTTTTTTAGTCCGGGTAGAGAAGGAGGGGGGGGGGGGTGAATAGTTGAAAGGAGACTAAATTGAAAATATTCCAATCAACGCTTTAATAAAATATTTTGCTCATAGATTGGTGGTTTTCAAGTTTTCTTAAAGGAAAAACGATTCTAAAGCTCAAAACTTATTTGTATTTTGCCAAAATATTTAATGTTTTGCATGAAACGAAAATTTTTAAAGTGTTTTTGTTTAATTTAAGCCCCCCTCTCCTTCTTAACCCGTGTGTATACGGCCTTGAACGCAATGAAACTATCATGGTATCTTTTTCTATTTGCATATCGAAACAACGTTTTTCATTCATGAATGAAAAGAAAATCGGATAGCCAACTTAAACTTAAATAACATACGCCTGCTGAAAGTCTTTGAGGCCGAAATATTTCTAATAAAAATTTCTTTGTGCAAATTTACTCTACCTAACTTTATATACTTTGTTTTGCATGATCAAGCTTCATCACCCAATTCGCATTTAATATTAAATTTATTAATTATTCTTATCAGTTAGCAATAATTTTGCCAGAAGAGTATTTGCCTAATAATTGCTATCATTGGGTTTTTATACATTTTCTGGTGTATAATAAATTTGTTCTAGCTTAGTAGATTACTTTATTTTTCAAGGTTTTTATTTGCATACTTTGAACTTCACTGTGGCTTGACACTTATCTATTTTTGCTATAGACCAAAACTCTCAAGTACTTTTTATTTTCATCAGTTCAAGAAAAAAAACTTTGAATTCCATGCTTTAATTCTACACTTGTAATCAAATTTCAAAGTCTCATAATCCAAAAAATTGTTTTCTTCGCTAAATCAAAAAAAAAATCAAGAATTTAGAAAGAGTGAAGCCGATGGCCAAGTGGTGGAAGCGTAGGGTCTTGATCTAGGGATCCTGGCTTCGATTTCGAATCGTAAGCATCGTTGTCATCTGTCCAGTGTTGGAAGATATTCTGAATAAGCATAATAAACTGATAAATAATTAGTGTGTGCTTTTCTATTTCGCGACAGTTTTCCAGCCATCTTTCATACTCAATCATGAATTACTAAAAGTTCCTAATTCAAAGCCATTGTCTGAAGATTACTGTGGTTCCAATTGCTTCAAGCTTTTCATCGTATATTTTTATTTGCTCATTTCCAACTTAAAACATCATTTGTGTATTTTAAACAAAACAGAAACTTAAATCTCCAATGAAATTGAGAAGTAGTGATCTCAATGAGAAACAAGATCTTAAAGGTACTATATCTATTCACCCACCTTCTTTAATCACATTCTTTGTGTAAACATCTCCTTATTCCCTACATATCTAAAATAAGGACAATTTGTTTAATATATCTTAGTCTGAAGAATCGATTTTTAATAATTCATTTCTTCAATAAAGACACTTCTATAGCACATTAATATCCGCTCCAAGCCTGTCCAGGAGATATAATATATTATAATATATATACGTATTATGGAAGTTTTCTCTATTAAAATAGACTTTATAGTACAATAAGATTTTTTCTTCTTGAAATGGTCCATTACCTTCTAGTATTTCAAATGCTTTAATTTTTAATAGATCTTCGGCTCTTGACAAACTTTCATCCTTCAAGTTAATAACGTGTTAATGGTTTATTTATTTTTTCTATGCAAATAATTATTAGTGTTGAAAACTGGAAATAATTTTAATAGCTCTATGTAAAAACCTTGTTGTCTGCATCTCTTGTCACTTTCAATTACACAACTACAATTTCAGGCACGCTAAAATGAACTTGTTTATTTATCGTGAAATTAGCAACGGGTTCGCTTGAGCTCACAAAATTCCTGCTGACTCCGACCACTCATAACTCTAGTATACCTTTTCCAAGACCAATGCATTTTTTACTTAATTGCCTTTTTCAATGACAAAAATCATGTAAAAATATATTTCACCCCAAATACACCTAATTTTCTTCTTTAACAATTATATCATTTATAATTTATTCAAGCACTGACTCAACTAGCTAGCTATCTGCTGTGCCTCTTTCAATACTTTTTTGGGCCCCTATCTACTACTAATCTAAATATTTAACTAAATTTATGTGTAAATACTTATAATTTTTCAGACTTCTGCAGCCAATTAAATAAGATAGTTCCAATGCTAAAACACTAAAAGTCGATAAATACAGTAGAAAGGATGCTAACTCAAATATTCATATTTCTCAGTGATTGAGATATGATTTTCGTATAACAAATTTATTGCAAAAAGAAAATAAATCTATTAAACAAAGAATTTGATTAAGACATATGTTTTAAATAAGTCTAAACGTTATTCTAGTGATTTGACTAGTTTTCTAAATATATATATTTACTTTTTTTACAAAAAGGAGTTTTTTTCTTATTAATTTATTTGTTAAATACCAATAGTTAAAAATTTTAAAATCTGTGTCCTTTTTTATATGGTTTTAATTGTTTTGTTTGTATAAAAATCTGTACACAAATTTTAAAAATATCCATATTCATTAATCTCCTTATTTGGAATCGAATATCTTTGAAACTCTCCACTTATTCTGATTAATAATAATTTTTAAGATTCCAATACTTCAGAGAATATAACTTTTACTACTGAAGAAAAAAAAGTATTCGAAGTTGTGTCATCCGTTCATGGGGAAGACTATTGCTCAATCGCTAGATTTTTTAAGGATAAAACATGTGAACAAGTAAAGAAGAATGCTTTCAAGTTTTTTTTCTTTTTCAATACTTTTTACCAGGTACACAACTTGGCGAAAACTTTGAAAATAAAAGTTGGTGTTCTTCCCAAGTCAGTGATTCAAATAAATTCTCCTCCCTCCGTAAAGAACCAACCTAAGTATTTACGAATTTTATTTTTATTCGGTTCATTTTCGTGTGCCTTCATTAGCTGGATAGGGTATAGGTTATTTCGGTTAGAACAGTTTTCTATATTCTATTTGAACATTACTTGATCAGTAAATAAAAAGCGAGCTTAATTATATTTGTGCATATTATCTGTATAGAAACAACGAAAGTTGGTTTAAGCTAAAAACTGTAATCGAATCATGTTTTCATCCTTACAATGTAAGAATTTTTGGTAAAATATCCACAACTAAACACGTAATTGGAGTTTAGTTCTATACACCAATCTTATAGCATTATAGTACTTAGCAATGATATATTAATTAAATAATTTTTTCAATCCTTCCTTGTGCATTCAGGATAAGCTATAAATATCCGTTGACCATCTTGGACATTGGCCTCTTTCCTCCTCTGCATGAACATTTAGGATAAATCACGCAATAATTATAATCATAGAGTTATAAATTTTAACTTTTATTTTATCTAAAAAAATACTAAGAGGACTAAGCTCTTGCTCTAAATCTTTTGTCCTTAAATGATTATCCATGAACCAGCTGTGGTTCATGGCCATATATAAGATAGTTCAAAGAAATGATAGATTTCCTTAAATTTACGTTTTTTTGTACGATAAACTATATTTCACGTTAAAATCAATGTCCTTGCTTTAGTATATAAAATAAAAAATCATATGAATTTTTTTTAATCATCATTAGAAATATAAGAGGCTTGTGTATAAATGAATATTTTTCTTATATATAATTCAATCAAAAAGATTTTTCCTTAAACGTGATAACGAGTTGGAGTTTTGAAAGCGTTGAAGGAAATCTCAAGAAGTAATTTTGGATTTGAAAGATGATTTATCTGCTCAGGATCTCTACAATCCATATGCTATTCAAAAATAATACATTTTGACTATATTATAAGCATGCTCTTCAAGCTTTATAAAATAATAATAATTGGAAAATAATAAGGAATAAAATATTTAATAATAATAATATTGCATTCTTTTACATATACACCTTCGTTAAATGTCTTTTCGATTTTCAACAAAATATTGAATTCGTTTTAAAATACTGCTTTTAATAAACATATTTCAAGCCAACGTTTTTGGGTTCCTGCTACAATCTAATAGTTGTTGTTTGCGACCTTGCCGACATCTGGCAGTAAGATCCTCACATCGCTTCAAGTCTCCATTTCAGCTTCTCAGACCACAACAATCTAATAGTGCACACTAGGAGCGTATTTTGCAGGAGAACGGGGGAGGGCGAGTGCCCCACAGAATTAAAGTTTTTGCCTCTCCCTTTAATACTGTAAAATACTCAAGAGTTATAATATTTTGAATTCACATAAAAAGTTATCTCTCCTAAAAAATTTCCTCTGCCCCCTTCTTCTCAAATTCTAAGTTGGCTTCTATAATAATGTTCCATGCCCTAGAAGGAGGTGAGAAGCACTGCTTTAAATAAGCACTTTAATCTTTTTTGTATAAGACTACACGGATTCGTTTCACGTTGTTTTTGTTGGATTAATGCGATTTATTCTTTCACACTCACTAAGGGTCTCATAAGAAATATTAAAATTATATCTTTAGGAGGAGCGCAATGCATTGTCCGATCTCCCACTAATAATTTAATCCTGGCGCAGAGTTTTGTTTATCTCCATTTTCTTCTTCACTATTCTTTCCTAGAAGTAACTCCCTTCATCAGGACAATAAAAGAAGTCATTTTAAGAACTAATTTTATATTAACTCGTATAAAAATGAATTTGTTGATCAAAAATTTTTCAAGAATAAAATTTTCATTAAAAAAATTTAACCTTGATCTTTCGCACGCTGTTTTTATTAAATTGATGCCCTTTGTCGATAAAATAAGTGGGCGTCATTAAGACATTGTTTGACATTGCTAAAAACAATGCCAGAATGGAGAATTTTCTCGCCGTCTATCCAATATTTTTATGCTATCTCCTTTTCTGAATAAGCTATCACTGTCGGAAATGGTACATGTTCAATCAAAAGAATAAGCGAAATAATGAAGATTCCGTTAGTTCACACTACATGCCCTGTGGCTGCTTTTCGGGTCTTTGCAGTTCTAATGACTGCTCTTGCTTGAAAAATGGCTCTCTATGTGAAAAATACTGCGTGTGCAAAAAAAATTGTAAGTCGTTTACTCATTTTTATATATGATCATTCTTTATAATACGTCCTCTCTTAAAAATTTTTGAACTAAGTAATATTTAATTTCGAATAGAAATACAATTAAAGAGTTTTCAATATATTCTCAATACAGAAATGTTGAACCTATTGTGTTCAAATTTTTTAATTTTATATTTCCAATATTTTTATTTAAAATGCTTGTTGCTAAAAGGATTAACACAGTAAGAAAAATTGGTATCCAGACATTTCACCAAGTCGACAAACATTTGACTGAACAAAAATTTTACCAGGCGGACATTTGTAGGACTGGTGTATCACCCAAAATCGAAATACTATTTGGCATTTTTCAGACTTCTGCAGCCAATTAAATAATATTCTTCCAATGCTAAAACACTAAAAGTCAATAAATACAGTAGAAGGGATGCTAACTCAAACATTCATATTTCTCAGTGATTGAGATATGCTTTTCATCTAAAAAATTTATTGCAAAAGGAAAGTAAATCGATAAAAAAAACTCGATAGCAAATCAGTGTTCATATCATAACACATTTGTCATGTAAATACTCGTGGATAAAATTATTCATCACATAATTTGTGTATATATGTTAAGAATAATAAAAGAAACAAAATTACGCTTCAGATTTGTATAGATCACGTGCCTGCAAACTTACTGGAAGTAAAGCAGAGTCTACAAAAATTGTCAAATTGTGTGTACATTTTCAGTGAAATGTTTATTCGACTAATGTCCGGTCACGAAAAAAGATAGGGATTCTGGATTTTTGAATAGTTTTATTAGTTAAATTTAATATTTGAAGCTAACTCTGATTTTATATATGATTTTGCAATGTGCCTTGTTTCAATATAAGAATTCCGGACAATCTGAGGCTGTCCATATTTACTACCTATACAGGAATATTGATTGAATCTTTATAATTGAGAATTTTTTATGAGTTCAAGACATTTTGTACCTAAATTAGTTATTTCGTACCAAAAAGTTAAAAAAAACTTGTTACGAAACATCCAAAATTAGGTTATAAATATTCTGCTCCGATTTTTTTCATAATGCACCCTGAGGATTTGAATTCCAGTATATATTAATGTTCTATATATATATATAAACAGCTTTCTGCTGAGGTTTTTTTCACCAACAGATTGACCCTTTCTTATATTGAAACCCAATTCTGACAAAATTTTCTGAGGGTAATGTGCATATGCCCTAAGATTCCGGTTCTCTTATCTCCTCGAAGCGTACTAGTCTGTGTGACGTTTAAACACATCTAAAATAGTAAAATAAGTTCTCTTAACTTTTCTCTTATGTACTCCACAATTCTATTTTGTCCCTTCTTAGTGACATATTCCTGTTTTTTATTTGGATTTTTTTATTGGAAAAGGCAAAAATAAGTTTCCAGGGTGTCGCTGTCATTCAAGCTGTAATACGAAACAATGTCCCTGCTTTCTCGCTGTGCGTGAGTGTGATCCTGATTTGTGTCTGGGATGTGGAGCTGGAAGTAACTTTATTTTTGTATTTTATAACAATATGGGATTCTCAACTTTCTTTATTCATTTGATGATTCAGTCCTATTTACTAATAAGCAACACTGCTTCCTAGAAAAACTACTTTCAGTATATTTTTTTCACATGAAATATTAGTACTAAAATTTCCATTTGTGTTTGATTATTTTCAAGACTTCCTAGCGTAAGTTTTTTCTACCTTCCAAGATAAATTTTTACAAGGTACACGTGTTTAAGTTTGTGATTTAAATATAATAATTATCATAATAGTATTGTTTTTTGTTAAAACTTTTCACAAAGTTTAAGAGCTTTATATTAAGAAATTTTCTAATTTTTTTATACTTTCATCGTGGTGTTAGAATATCCTTTTCGAACTTTTTCCTGTATTGTTTTTAACGTTCTGTTAGATATACTTTGTTTTATCCCACAATTTGATAAACTTGTAAGTATAAGATACAAATATATATCATAGAGTTATTTTTGTTAAGGGTTATGTGACATTGTAAAATGCCAACATAATTTGGGATTTTTACAGACTTCTGGAACCAATAAAATAATATTGTTCTAATCTTTAAATTTAAAATATATAAATATATATTAAATTTTAAGTTGAAATTAAATGAAGGTTGTTCCATTTGGTCAATGATGAAGAATAAAATGTACAAAAAGTGTTTTTATTTGGAACAAAAATTAAAAAAAAAAGTTTATTTTTTTTAAACAAACAAAAATAATCTTTCCATCAAAAACACACAAGAACTTTTGACCAAACTGAAGAAACTCAAACCCCAACCCAATGCTTTTTTAATCAGTTACGACATCAATCCCTTTAGAACTCGCACTAACCACTTTTAAAAAAGACTATCCAACTTCCACCTTGAAAACTACACCAAACTCTCTCCCAAAGATATTCTGGATTTAATAGATTTAATTTTCAAAAACAACTACTTCACTTTCAAAGGCATCATATACAAACAAATCTCTGGAACAGCAATGGGAAATCCACTCAGTGGAATTCCTGGTGAATCTAGCCATAGAAGAACTAGAAAACACTATTAAAAACAATTCATCATATTTCGCAAAGTTTTACGTAAAATACGTCGATGATATCCTAGCCATCTCCAACGAAAAGAATTTCACACCAACTCAATTCCTGGAACCACAACCCGAACTAGAAAAAAACGTCAATACCTTTCCTTGACTGTAAAATTACACTTTCGAATGACAACTTTAAAACACATGTTTTCTTCAAGCCAACCCACACCTTCAGATACTTAGACTTCACTTCCAACCACACGTACAACAACAAACTATGAGTCGCTACATCTCTTTTTACAAGAACAAGCACACTTTCAACAACCGAAGACACCAAACAAGGAGATATCGCAAACACAAAAAATATACTACTCAATAACAACTTTCCTGAAAAAACAATCAAAAGTTCACTCGACATCTCTTTAAATAATGCCAAATATCTCACTAATACAATTGGAGAACATTTCGTAAGGGATTTCTTCTACTCAATTGACAGCCCAAAAACTCATATCGTAGTCATCAAAAACTCCAGGTCCCACCATTTCAATAAACTCAAAACAGCTTTGAAAAAATACGACATCACAGTTATCGCAAAGCCAAACTCTCAACCTGTTTCCCACACAACACTCTGGAACCTAAAAGTATCTTCAATGAAAAAAATGTAATTTATATGGGGAAATGCGATTCATGCACCTGCGTGTACATTGGCAGGACACAGCGTCTTCTGAAATTTCGCATGCATTAACACCAAAATAAGATCAATAAATTCCTCTACTCCGATATCCTAAATTTTCATGCTTTCTGATTCATGAAGTATGAAGTTATCACCTCTTGTAGTAACATTGTGATTTTCATTTGCATCAGCCCTTGCTCTTTCACGTCTCACATTACGAGCTAACGATGTTTTTTGGGCAATGCACCACATACACTCAATGGCAAATTACTTGTAGAGCGGTTGATGACAGATGATGTGACTTCATTAGATTGCAGCGATTGCTTTTTTATCTTTTCTTTCATTTTTAATGAATAATTGCGAGCTAAATCTGGTGCGTGTGAATGATTACTTGCAAATTTTTGCATGTTTTCGCCACAAGTGATAACGTTGGCGCTACGAGAATTTCGTTTTTCGCATCTCCAATTTATAAGAGTATTTTTCTTTCGGTTTATGACATATGTAAAACCATCATATAGAAGCTTTTTCCCACCTTTGTGACCAATTACAATCTTCATTTTAAGCAAACAAGCTGGTTGAAAGTTTTTTCTAAGTAACAAGGAAAATCAAAAACAAAAAAAACTTTGTTTGCTGTATTAAGTTGTCACTATATATATAATAAAAATAATCAAATTGATCATAAAATTGTAGCTCATGGAAAGTTCTTTTTTAATGAAGTAGTTAGGCGCAGATAAAATGTTTTTTAAAATTAAAATTAAATACACACACTTTTTCTTTATTGCCTGAAGTACTCTTAATTTTGTTTGTGCATACTGTCAGCCTTTTAGGCGTTTTGTCCATTAGGCATACAGTCTGTAGTCATTGTGTCTTTAGTCTTTCAGACTTTAGGCATATGCTCCGTTTACCCTCTTAGCACACACCAGTTCTCCTCATTACTATTAACCCATTAAACCCCAAGACACTTTATATTTCAAAATATTTGACAAAAACATAAATTTATTTTATTTATTAGAATAAAAAAACTAAAATAAAAAAAAATTCAAAAAATAATATGCCATCTTATCAAACTTGACTGTTCCCATTTGGGAACAATGGGGTTAAGCATATATTTTCTTTCATATGAAAATCGGTAGCTCTATTGATTTGAATGATAAACAGAAGAACAAAGATTATGCAAACGTTCTTTGCACACGGCACATTCCAATCTTGCATTTTTTTACAGACTCTACACCTTCCCTGATTTTTGCTTTTTTGCAGATAATGAGATTGTGCTACTATTTTTACTCTTTTACCAAGAGGTCCACTTCTTTCTACTGATCTTGGGTTTTTGATCAGATTTAAAACAATTGATCTTGTAAACTCTAATTGATCCATTTTGCCAGCAGTTGCTCGATGAACTTTCCATGAAGCTATTCTCATTTAATATCGAAAAGCAATTTATGTTCAACGATCCATACCACTTTTTCCAAGATATATTTGGACGGTAGCATCCTACTGCTTGATCTAAGAGATTTTTTTGTTATTTTATAAAAAATAAAGCATTTAAGATATTATTTTATATATATTGCTTAAAATTTTTTTTTAAAACCTCAATAATTTTTGTTTGTAAAAAGTGTTCCCATTTGGGAACATTGGGGCTAAATGGGTTAACAAAAGAAATATTCTCACCTCACAACAAAGAAGCTAGCAAACATACCGCAGGCAATACACACTATCGTATACATACTCAATCAGTCGCCTATCTCATTTCATCAAGTTTGATAAAGCTTCTTGGAAGAAGCGAAATATATAATTTGCATTAAAAACTCTTTTTTTGTACATTTTATTCTATACAAATAATAATTGTATCATAGCGCATTTGTCATGCAACTTCTCCTAGTTAAAATTATTCATCACATAATTTGTGTATAGAAGCTAAAAATAGGAAAACAAAATTACAATGCAGATTTCTATTGAGCACAAGCTTGCAAACTTACTGGAAGTAAAGCAGCGTTCACAAAATTTGTCAAAGTGTATATACATTTTCGGTGAAATGTTTGGTAGGAGTGTTCTCAACTGGTATTTGCTATATTAATAATGTCTTTAATATGCATACAACAAGTTTATATTTATTTTGTAATCTTTAAGGCAAAGATCAAGAAGTTGTAACATGCAGAAATACCAATATTCAAAGAGGCCTCGGGAAAGTAATCTCATTCAATTTTACCTTCATACTAGCATAACATTTTTGTATCTTGCAAATCTAAAGAATAATGATGAGTTCTTTCTTTTCACCAGTATATATGTACACATTTTACTCAAGTTACTTAGTTTTGATTAACCCATTAACGACCAGAATAATCAGACGATATCTAATGTAAAGCAGAAGATTTGTATTAAAGAGCATTGATAAAAGCAGACCATTTTATTTTTGTAAAGTCGAGACATGTCGACTGTGGTCGATAACCGGTTAAGGTAAATACAATATTCTAATCTATTCATCTTAAGACATTGAATCATGATAAGATAATTCCTTTCTTTGTTTCACACCTTTTTTGTAGTTTTTAGGTCAATAAAAGTTAGTTTTTTAAGGCAATATTTTATTTTGTTAATTAAGTCGATCATAATTTTAAAATCATAATATTTGTCAACATCAATCAGATTATTAGCCGATGGTCATATAGAAAATAGTAATGTAAAAAAGGTCAAGCGAAAATGAGAATTTTATTTCTCGGTATAATATTATATATTTGATCTGAAGTGAACAATTATTGTATACGTGAAGGTGATATACTGTAAAATGCTTTAAATCGCGAGAACAAAATTTTACCATTTATGGTTCAAAAACCAATTCGTAAGAATTTCAATTTGCGAATATCATCATCTTCCGTTCCCCCTTAATAAATGACCTAATCTTTATCCTGGGTAGCCAAGATCGACCATAAGTTTGCAGCAATTTTTCCACCTTCCAAAGACATCTTCCCACTTCTTCTTTGGTCTACCTTTCTCCACTTTTCCATCAACATTTTCATTTTATATTCTTTGTTATGTAAAATAATAAAATTCGAGAATATACATTTCTAAAATTTTAAATTTAATTATTTTTATTTCTTGAGCACTTATTATTATTGAAATTGCAGTGAGTCTTAATTTTTTACATAAATGACCATTATTTTTAATCAAAATTCAGATTAAAAAAACTTGAAACTCTGGAATTGAAGTTCGCCAAATTTTTTGTTTGCTTATTTTGTGGAATTAAATAAAAAGTAGTGATTTTGTTAAAATTTGCTATCCGTAAAAATAATTTTCCAGACGTAGTTGAAAAATCGCAAAATATAAACTTTTCAATTAGATACCAATCGAGAAGATAATTGTAAAAATTAAAAACATATTTAAATACTAGATTTGTACAACATGAAATCAAAGGCACACCTCCATATATTCAAGAGAAATGAATATTTGTCGAATTTCACCAAGTACGTATTAAAAACTTCTACAAGTGGAATTGAGGGATGTTTTTCGAATGAACAAATTATTATTATTGAAAAAAGATAGAAACTTTAAACATGAATGTATTTTTGAATAAATTATTTTTCGACATTTATTTATTTTACGTTCTTACTTGTCTACGATAATAAAAAAAAATAAAAGCCAGTTATAAAACAAATCGGAGAATCTGTTGGAAAGAAGCTTTTAAGTATTATGTTGCTTTAAAGTTAATTTTTCCTCTTCCTGCTAATTATACAAAAGTGCCTTAAATGTTTTTCTTAATATGTGTCTGAATAAATTTCCACTGTTACAAGTTTAAAAAATATAAAAAAGTACTTTCTATTTTTTTTATAAATATAAAAAAGTACTTTCTTTTTCTCTGTGAAAATTGCAATGTTTTCTCTAGGAATGTTTTTTAGCATTCGCTATTTATATACTAATCGATACTGAGTGTTTTTTTAATGATTAATTCATTTATATGACTTTTGTTCATTTTTAGCATCTACTTCTATCGCAATCAGATGTTGCTGGTTGGGGTATCTTTGTTAAAGATGCTGTTGCAAAAAACGAATTTATATCGGAGTATTGTGGAGAGGTGAGTTCAGTTATATAATAATAATTCATCTTCTTAAAAATCTTACCAAATCGTTTACTTATATCACACAAAAAGGTCTATTACATTATATCAGGGCTTCGGAGCCGCCTCAAAATTGTGTGGATCGTCTCCGGAACAAATTTTTTTTTATGGCTCCCGCTCCGTCTCCGACTTTTTATATATCATAATAGAGAGATGTAAAAATGAAAAAGCTGTTTCATCATCTATTTATGGTTTGTTCTCTGTAAATAGAATATGAACATGAACTAAAAGTGATTATTTATATTTCAAGATTATATATGTAACAAATGTGCTCTTGATACATCACGAATTATAATTTTAGTTATTACCCGGCTACCGTTTTTTAATACCAATGTTTTGGAGAAAATTTTGTCTCTCAGTCATGTGTATCTTTCAATCAAACAACCACTCTTTTTGCGTTTTCATTGTGTTTTTATTTGTTTAAGATCATCAGTCAGGATGAAGCAGAAAGAAGAGGCAAA
Source organism: Nectonema munidae (assembly GCA_030549495.1). NCBI lineage: Eukaryota > Metazoa > Nematomorpha > Nectonematoida > Nectonematidae > Nectonema > Nectonema munidae. Next base: position 28,989 of record JAUIRK010000717.1, read on the forward strand.
ATATACGACAGACATAAATCATCTTTTTTATTCAACTTGAATAGTGGTAAGTCATTAATATACTTCTTTCATTACTACGAAAAGAATTTAATTTATGGTTTTAGCAACTCTTTTTTTCCTGCCCATAATAACATAGGCATTTCAAGGGGGGTCCAGGATGCTGTCCTCCACCCCTGGTGAAAGTTAGTCTCCCTGAGGAAATACGATTTGATGCCTAAAGAAACTTTATGAATAATAAATAAATTGGAATGTAGTTGAATTAAACTAAGTTCATATTCAATATTAACCTATTTAATTATTATTGCAGTATGCAGTATTCGCAATCTTAATTGTTTATTTTCAAGGCGAATAAATTCCTATTTTTGTCTGTTACCTCCGAGCCGATTTTTTGGCCCCTTGTCAGTAAAAGCTGGTTACTTCTCTACATGGTCAGTGCTTCCTCTAAGGCTTTAACAGTGGAGCTTGGCATATATATTTTTATAATGATTGCTAAAAAGTATATTAAATTTAACCATGCTGATACTTGACATTTATTTTTTAAGTATATTATAAAATTGCGCATTATCACCATTTTTAAGGAATGACCGCCCGAATTATGTAAATAGATTTAGCATCTGATAGGCACATTTTTTACACCCCGATGCTCAAAAAAGTAGAGTCAACATGAATAGTATTTTACCTTTTAGAATATCCATCCATGTTTAAATACATGCCATTCACACTATTTTTGAAATATATTTAAATAAAAAAATACAGTTTTATATATGTAATTACCGTGCATATATTCGAATTCGAATATAAGTCGAAGATTCCTTCATTAAAAGAAGGTCTTGCTTTGCGATATATTGTATAAAAGCAGAATTATAAATATAAGATTGTCGGAAGTAGGAAAATGTATGGTGTGAACATAGTTTCTATAGTTGTTCATTGTTTATATATGAATAGGCTATTTACTTAATTACATTTCTTTCGAATCTTATTTAAATATATATTTTTAAATATTTAAATTATAAGTTTAGAAAAAAATAATATATTTAGTTTTATTGAAGAGAGTTGAAAGTATTGGAAAACATAACGAATACAGCTATTGGCGATAGATGAACATTTTGCAATATGATGAAATAGAAGAATCATTGCATTGTGGTATATCATTTATATAAATGGTGCCTTGAGGAACTTGGGATGCAATAAGACCCAAATAATTCAATAAAAAAATCACGATGGACCCAAACTGTTTTTAATCCTATACAGTGTATACAGCAAAATATCATAATTGACATTTAAAAATTTTAGATTCTTAGAGATATCAGTTTAAATAGATTTTTTCTAAATAACTATTGAATAACTAATTTAATACTAATAATGGCAATTCTATAACTAAAATAATATTGCAATTAGCAAACTATTTTATTTGTCAAATTTTTTTACAGGCTGGATTATCTTTAAATGTATTTTTTTTAAAAATAAATCGAAGAAATTGTTAGTTTAACGCTATTTATTGAGGAATATATTTTTAATCTTTCTTGATATTTAACATGATGAATTGATTTTTGTGGAATGTAGATTCATTTATTGTATTGATTAATAAATTTTCTGATCTGTTGTGTTCTATGAAACAATTTTATGATTACATTTAAAAATTTTGATTAATTTTTTTTTATTAATTGAATAAAATAAAAAGATTTGCGAAAAAAAACAAAAAAACCATGAGGGCATTTGCCCCAGTTTTTTTAACTCTAATTTAGTCTATGGCTGATACCATTCTTATAAATCGTATAACACTGTCAAAATAATTTTGATAAATAGAAAATACATTTTGTTATCTGAAGTGAAAAGAAAGGAGGTGTGTATGTTTATTTTTCTGCTTCAGATTTTGTGGTTGATGCAACTCGGAAAGGAAACAAGATTCGTTTCGCTAACCACTCGAACAACCCCAACTGCTATGCTAAAGTCGTCATGGTAAATGGCGATCATCGCATTGGAATAATAGCCAAGCGAAACATCTCGGCGGGTGAAGAATTATTCTTCGATTACAGGTAAGATGAGTTCATTTTCTTGTTTTCGTTGTGTCAGCATGGCATTGCCATTTATATTTAATTAATTGACACTTTAATTAAGTCCCATATTAAAATATATGTTTTCTTTTTAATTTTTTTCACAATATGTTTTTATCCTATATTTATAATATAAATTTATCCAATAAGTTTATTTAAAAACATCCTTTACCTCACATTTAAAACATATTGCAAAAAAATTAAGCTAAAATCATATATTTTAAATGGCTATATAAAAAAAAATTTATTCAAATATTTACTATCTTTACGGAATAAACAATTTTGCTTGTATATAACTCGCATATTTTTTAATTTTTATGTAATATTATGGTTAATCCGAAAAAGCAACCGTTTTTCTGGCCGTTGCTTATAGTAAAGTTATCTAAATCAATCACCTTGCATCAGGTTTATCTATATCGATACCTTGCATCAGGTTTATAAATAATTTCTAGAAAAACTTTAAACAAAAAAGGGAAGAAGATAAATAGAATTTTATTTAAAATTTAGTGCTAGAAGGGAGATTTTTCTAGTTTACTTCCTTTTAGAGTTTCAATCTACAACCAGGGCCTTATGAGAAAATTTTTGGGCTCAGAGACAAAATTACTCAAGGGCCCTTATGAATTTCAGAGAAGTTGATTTATTCATATTGGCTAAAAATAATTTTTCTATTCATTAATATAAAAATAAGAAATATCTAAAAAATTTGAAACTAATTTCAAATATGATGAAGACTCAAATTTAGAAGAGCATTAAATAAAAAAGAACAAATCATAGTCAAATAATAACTTTTCTGGCTTTCTTTTTCGCAACATTTGGAATTCCACTATCAAAATAGTTTTTTAGCAATGCTAGACTCAATACTTAATCTCGCCAGATCAACAAATCTTGTTTGAGACATAGTGGACCGCATCACCAATTTGAGCTTGTTAAAAGATCTTTCAGGTTATGCTACTGTAGCTGGAGTAGTCAAAAACAATCTCAAGCTTATACAAACATTTGGAAAAATTTCGAACAATTTGTAGTTTTTCGGCACATTAAGTAACTCTAAAGGCTTTAACTTTGGTTTTTGGAAATTAGCTTTATGCACAACTAAAGTTTGGATATCCAATTAACTGAGATGTTCAATTAAATGACAAGCCATGCTCCCCCAAAAAAGAACAACATCAATGATATGCTTTAATACATTGTACCATTTCAAAGCTTCAGCATTGTGTGTAGACTTTGCAGAAGAACAGTTGGCATTGTGCCAAAACAGATATTATTTTAATACTGGATGTTTTCAAAAAAATTATCATGATTATGATTATAATTATGAAATAATGATAATAATCATTATTAGAATCATTAAACTAATAATGAAGAAATCAAATATTTTTAACATTGAATTTTAAATAATCTTCCATTTTGAAATGGAAAATAAAAAAATTTGCTCTAAATTAAAAATAAAGTAAAGTGTGTATAACAAATTTTTTAGAAAAATATAAAAACCAAACCAAAAATTGTAATATTTACTAGTTCATATAATTTCTAAGTAAATTTTATTTGCTGTTTGATAAAAATTTAACCAGAATTTGTTGACAATGTCTTAAAATTCCTAGCTTTTTAAATCGAATATCTAACTTATTCAGTTATAAATCCTAAATAAACACATTTTTTAGAAATGAAAATTATTCGAACTCATAATCATGAAAATTAACGAGTATAGTAAAAAAAATCCATTTTGACTTTTGAGATAAAAATAAAGGATATGAAAAAACATGGCTATGTAAATCTAATTGTAATTAACAAATTGATAACTAATGATATAAACCTTTTTTTGCTACTAGATTAAGCAAAAAAATTTGAATAACAATAGAGATTTTTTTCGTTGATGGCACCCATTTAACTCTCCTTTTTGTAAGCGTAAATTATGCTTTGAAATTTTTTATATACAATTGCTAATAAATCCATTTTTACCGGGGAATTTGAAGAAAAATCAAAAAAAATTTATATCATGTGATTTTGCACAATCTTTGTTTTCTATGTAGCGTGGTTATTATTTCATATAAATATAACTTTTTTAAAGTTCATTTTTCCATTCCGAATGTCAGTAATTACATGCTCCATAGTTCTTGTGTGCAAATGTTGGCGAATGCATACAATGTTTCGCATAATCCTTGTCAATCAGAATTTCATTTTGTTCAATACTTTATTTGTTCTAAACGCAGCAGAAATCTTAACAAGGCATCTCGAACCATTTAATCCCAACGTCACCTTTTAATGACGTCGAGTATTTCTTCATCTTAAGATAGTTTTATATCAAATTAGAAAATGTCATCTTCTTTTTCTCGGATTAAATGGGTTGATTTAAAATTTTAACATTTTTTCAATTTATTCACAATCTATTCCCTTTTTTCCCGTTTAAAAGACTTTTATACACCTTTTATAGTATTTTTCAAATATGTAGGCAATATATCGATTCTCAAAAAAATTTTGGAAGGTACCAACTCCTAATTCAAGAATTTTTCCTAGATTACCGTGTTTAAATAAGTTATTTTTATACTTATGTGAAGAATAAAAATTTCAGCTATTATATTGTCCTATGAATGCCTGTTTTCTATATATTTTTGTAAGAAATTTATCTCGTAATTATTCTAGTTTGATAACTTTACTGTCTAAATTTATGATCCTTAGGCAAGCGATATTTATGTACAGGATGTTTGCGAATGGTTTTACCAATTTTTCAGAATGTTGTAGTATAGCTCAATACATCGTTAATTTTATTCTCATATATTATCCTATTCAGTATTATCACCGTCAATTTTTGCTCACAAAAATTTCAAAAATTACTATCGACATATATGTCTAGGGACGGTGTTAATAATTGAAGGACCCAATTAGATAATAATCGATAGCGTGGCCTCTACTCTACAAGCTTATATGTGATATACGAGTTGGACATTAGAGAACTTATATTTTTATTACATAGAAAGGCACTTACAGATATGGTGCTTATTGTACACAAGTTTTTAAGAAAAAGACTTTTCAACCTTTTTTTTGCAAAATGACTCAAAAATTTTTTATTTTCTATGTTTTGCTCATAGAATAAAGAAAAGGCTTCAAATGCTTGCTTGGGGCGCGAGATCCAATTTGATAAAATGCTGCCTTGGTATGTCTATCTACACGATGTGTTTACATGTAGTAGTAATTAAAAAAAATAAATTAAAAGTTTTTAGTCTGTTATATTTTAATTAATATAATTTGTATAGAAATTTTATAACAGGGTATAAAAAGGATTGCTCAAGAAATGCTAATTTGTAAAAATAAATATCAATTTTTGTCACTCTATCGTCATATCACTGATTTGATTTGCCACTCCTTTGATAATAACCGATATATAAGAAACCATGTTTTGTGTATGTTTTTGTTAATTTTAATTTTTTCTTGAAAAATTTATTCTAAACTTTAGATTTTTCTTTTTAGATATGGACCAACAGACGCTTTGAAATATGTTCTTCAATGAAATTATTTGAAATATATAATAAATTATTTTTACTTTTATATTTGATCTGCCATGATTTTTTTTCCAATTTTCACAAATATAATCGCAAATATGTAGTATTTACTTTTTTTAATAGCGAATGTGGATAAATTTATGGCAGACATTTGAGCAAACATAAATTTTCCTCATGGAAGCTGTCTCAAACAAAGCCTACGCATGAAGCGAGCAGTACCATACGATGGCTGGTGGTACAACAGGTATTCATCGTTACTGCTGCGAGAGGGTTACGTAATTTGTACACAAAACTAACGGATAGATTTTGCTTTTAGTGAGGCGGTAAAATCTATGGTTTTAAAATCTAGAATCCGATAAATGACGTTCTTATGTCATCGTTTAACCAAAAATATCCAAACAATGTAAACTTTTTAAATAATTAATACTATTGATTTTAACCCCTAAAATGTACATTATTTACAACAATCTGTGAAAAAAATATTAATAATTACAACGGAAGATAATCATACCAGATGTCAGTGCAATGTGTCATTTTCTTTGTTGTATACAATACTTTAACTAATACGTACAACCTTTTCTCCTCCTGTTGCTTCCTAAAATGTTCCATTGAGCAGTGATATCTTCATATTCCAGGCATTGCTTCAAAGTAACCGTTGGCGTTATATAGCTATAAATAATCCTACTGTTTTTTAAGATTCTGTTATATTTTTAGCTTACACGGAGAGAAAATAGCATGAATTATAAATAATATTAAAATAAATTTCCTATTTACATTTGTAGTTATGCAAATCGAACAAGAATATAATTAACCATTTTCATAATAAAAAAACCACTGTAGGAAATTCTACGAAATAGACGTTAAAACTTATTAATCGAATTTCAGTACTAACAAATTATTTTATACGATAATACAGTGGTGGTATTCAGCAGATTCGCACCGGTTCTTGCGAATCTGTTCTTAGAATTTAATGACCTCAACGAAGCGGTTGTTAACAATCGTATGTATAGGCCTAATAATAACATTACAATTTCAAGTTTACCAGCAAAAATATAAATTTTCGTGCTTTCGAACCAAATATAACAGCACCCCTTTCCCTACATTTTTTCACCTTTTACTATCCGTTTTATTTATTTTTTAAAACATATTTTTTAATGTATTATGTATCGAAGAAATTAATAAAGAATTGAATTTTGTTAAGTTGAAAGATTATAAAATACTTTTTTAAATCAAAGTTTCTAAAGAATCCTTAACACTATTAATATCTAATATTTTTACAAAATTCTTGTATGAACCCTCTAGATGGCAAAACTTATGATGTCAATCACTTATTATAAAAATTAATTAAGCCTGTCAAATAAAGCTATCAAACATTTAAATCAATGTCAAATTTTAAACTTTAATACATTTCATTTCTACGATTTTTTACTAAATCTCTTAATTCATTTAATAAGCTAACTTTTCTCAAATAATTCACTCGCTTCATTTCATCTTTCAGTAAATTAGCTTTCACAGGTGAGTTAACCCTAAACAATTTTTTCGTCCTTTTAAAATAAACTGATCCAACATGCTCAATTTTGTTTCTGAAAACATTAAAATCGTAATAAATAACAAAAATAAGAATTATAATTTATTTAAAATATAAAAAGAATTTTTGAAAGGACAATATTCTACGAATTTTACTACCTACTAGACTTCTTATTAATTTTAGGATTTAGCCCTAAAATGAGGAGGCAACAAAATATTTTGGAGTTTGTGCAAAAAATTTGAAGAAATGAAAGTTCAAAAAAAGAGGCCGGAATACAGTTTAGCACAGAGAAACAGGGCATTTTCTGATGTTGAAGATGAGATTGAATTTCAAATAAAAAATAGAGTTGACGTGGGTGTTAGACTTCATTCTCGTAAAACTGCTGTGAAAATAGTTGATCTCATTGCAAAGGAAATAAAAAAGAAATATTCTCTAAAATTATTGAACAAAATTCTGAAATCTATGTCATCTTGAATGAATTAAACATATCTAGTAAGCCTATATTTATATTTTTAAAGAGTGAATGTTGTGATCTATCACCAACAATGTTCCTAGATTTGATTGAATTAAAAGGACAGGGAGAAAAGAAATATAAACATCCTTGTTAAAAAGTTTGTACTATATTGGATTTGATTTTGAATATTTAAGAAATAATTTGATTGCCTTCTATTCAGATGCGGCAAGTGTAATGCTTGAGGGAAATTCTGGGTTAGGCACTAGACTTAAAAATGATTTTCCAAACATTGTCATTTGGCATTGTTTAAATCATCGTTTTCTTGTTTTGGATGATTCTGTTGATGAAATAAAACAAGTGAATCAATTCAAAATATTCATGGATATGGATAAAATCTACAGAATCTTTCACCAATCAAATAAAAATAAAATGGAACTCTTCAAAATTTCGGAAGAAATTGCACCACAAGTTCTGAAGATAGGTATTGTTCTTGGACCAAGATAGGCTGCTTTCAGTTTAAGATCTGCACTTGTTGTGTGGCGTGCTTATCCATCATTACATAATTTTTTCTCTACTAGGACAAACCATTCAGGAATTGCTGGCTGTGATAGACATACTTCAAAAAATATCCTTATTTTCTAATGCTCTAAAAGCTTATAAATTTGCCAAGAGCTGAAAATTTATAAAAGGTATATAAAAATATTTGAAATGCTTAAAGGAAATAAATGATAGAATTGCATCTGTGCCTTTAAGCTTATTCATATCTCTAATGAAAAAAGGTTGATAAGTGTAAGTAAACGCTTTTTATGAAATAGACTAGTTTAAAAATAATATAAATATATTTTACTTATAATCTTTGGTTTCTATCGAGTCAATATGGCATGCTGCTAGTGAGAGAGAATCTGTTGTTAAAATATGGGGATCCCACCACGGTGTATATATTTTACAAACATGAGGAGTACAATCTTATTACCTATATGTCAGATTTCATTTATTTTGTTTCAGTAAATTATTTAAACATAGATAACATTTACCTATTACAAAAAAGAACAACCTTTAACCTCTTGCAGAAAAAGATAAGAACAGAATGTTAGTAGCTCACACTCATAAAGCTGACTATGAACTGTAAAATTTATATACTTATTCAAGAATGAAAAATTTTCATACATAACAGTGGTATGCTATCTTTCGAAATTGATTAACAAACTTGTATTCCTCATTTATCAGGTTATATGAGTTCGCCACTTTATTACATTTCAGGTTTCTCTTCTATGGCGACTATAAATGAAAAAATGGGGTGATCTTAACAAACCATCACAATAACAATATATTTCAAATTTATTTCCATCAAGAACTTATTCTTTACTTAATATTTAGTTTTACTATTCAGGAGAATTTTTATTAAATATTTATATAAGCTGTCTTAAAGTGAAAGTTAAATCCCATTACAATTATATACACTAAAGAAACAAGCCCTCTTTAAAAGTTTTTAGACTATGGCAAATCGTTCTTAATAGGGGTGGAAATTTTTTAGAAAGAATGAACAAGTTATATTGAATAATAAACACAATTTCAACGACTAATACAATTTATTAAAAAATTTATTTATTCCTAATCAGTATTATTCATTATCAATTACGTACATATTGTGTGCAAATAGTCTTTTATGCAAGTCTGTTTTCTTTTGAGCTTTTTTCTGAGAAAATTTTGTTTATGACTGCCTTTATGCTGGACACTATGTCAATTGCATTTGAGTTAAAGTGACTGAAACGTTCCAGTATGGAGGAGTTTCTTCAGCTTCATCAATTGTATTTTCTATGTGTTCTTCTGTTGTAACTCCCTTATTTGAAATTAACCATATAAGTTCTTCTTTTCATTTGTCCATATCAAAGACATCAACTTAGTAATTTGTCTCTACACCAACATATTATTCAGCAGAACATCTTTCAGTTACCAGCAGCTGTGTAAGGTTTAACATTAGAGGCTCGAGGAACTCATCAGTCGTATAGTTTTTTGTGATTTAGACATCTTGGAAGTTAAACAATACTAAAGTGAAAAATACTTGTGTATTTGGAGTAAAGAGTAAAGACAGTAATATTGGGAATATGATTGATAATAAAAATAATGTTGTTCCTCAATAAGGCTTCAAAATAATGAAAAAGTTTAAAGAATACTAAAAGGAAAAATGCTTTCGTATTTATGGGTAAAGACAGTAATCTTGTTGATTGATTATAAAATATTGTGTGTTCCTTAATCGGAGGTTGAAACAATGAAAAAGTGTCATTTGGAAAATGAAAGCAATGTTAAAGCATAGGAAAAATTTTGTACTTTCAAAAACAATTCCTTAAAGCAGGGTGTTCCTTAGGAGGGGTTTTACTGTATATATATATAGTATGATAGACCAATTACAAATTCATTTAAAATCATAATATATACCAAGATAAATGTTGGGACAATAAAAAATATACAACAAAAATGTACTCTTATACTACCCAGGCCTTATATTTGTATTATTTCAATGATTTTTGAATTTTGACGTTAGAAACTTCCGAATAGATTCACGTGATCCTTTATCAAAATCTTATCGAACTCTAAAAAAACTTTAAATATATGTTTCCAACATCTACGAAAATGTACCTCATACCATGATACCAATCACAATTTTTTGATTTTATAAGTGTTCGTAGATAAAATCAAGTCAAAATAGAACAGTTTTGTCACTTGAATGTGAAAATATACCAGTTCAGATTTTAGTATAATAGAAAGCAGTACTTCGGAACTTTTATTTTAATATCCAAAAGTTTTAAATATTTTTGTATCGATTAAAGGGCACTTTTAAATCAATTTTTTTTTAATTGCATCAATTATCTCATGTGGTTTTACCAAGATGGCGCAAACATATTACTAAAATTAGGCAAAAAAAAGAAGATTTTGTTGTTTGAGTTCGAAGCTATCTTGATTCAAGATGAACAGGGATCGTTCCATAGTGCTCTCTACCAAGTCTGAAGCGAAAAAGTTTTATGGTTGGGTTCCAATAACATCGTGTATTATTCAAACAATCCAAATTTGAGGCCTATAGCTCATGATTACCAAAGACTTCATGCTTAAAAATGCTAATCGCCATTTACAAAACTAATATGAAATTTTAGACCTATTCTTATTCCATGAGTATATAATAAACATTATATAAGAATAAATATAAATATTGAAAAAACATATATGAGCGAGTCTTTTTACATCTACTAAAAGTCAAGAATTTACTATATACCACATAGGTTATATACACACTACTAAAAGTCTTTATACACACGATTTCCCACAAATCAATCATTTAAATCTAATGATAAGAAATCCTCAAAACTTTCTGCAAGTGTTTTGTTACGTGTTCCTTCTGATCTACTGCTGAAGATATTCAATATTATGTAAGAAAAGTGAGATCTTGTAATTTACAAAAAACTCGAAAGCAATATCAGACATAAATTTGAAAGAAGTAGAGGATGATATATTTTAAAATGCAATGAATAAAAATTTTAATAGGGAAGTTTCAAATTTATCTCTAACAAAAACATTCTAAATTTATCCTCTTCTCGTAAAGAGTCATTATTTATCAACATAAATTATTATAGAAGTACAGGTTAGCTAAATCTTATTTACTTTACTCAAAAAATTATCTAAATGACTACAAAAGGTCTCTTTTCATTTACGTTTTAAGCCCACAAGATAGTGGATAACAACCTGAAACCTTTATACAGGGCCCGCGCTAACCAAAATTTTTTGGGGTGGGCTCAAACTTTCTAGTGTGTTGAATATACACTTAAAGTTTTTTCAAAAAAATATCAATCTGACAAAAAATAGATATAGAAAATCATTTGAAAACTATCTTTGAGAAACAAAAATTAAAGGAGAATCATTTTATTAAAAAATTGTGATTCTATGTTCAAACAGTTAACGTTAGTCTTCTTGGTTTTTTGTTAAAATTCTTTAGGAAATCATCAAATGTAACTTTCTTGGTGAGTTTTTTCCTTGAGAAAGAATTATCAAGTTTTCTTTTCTTTAACTCAGCATCGACTGTCTTGAAGAAGTGAAAACTCTTTTAAGTGTTGAAAAACTTCTTTCACACGACGCTGTGCTGATGCCTATTGTTAATAAAAATATCATAATTAACAATATACAAAGAAAAGATCTCATTACAGGCGGACTTAATGGGATATAATTCCTTTAAAATATCAGAAAATTCTATTCCTGGTGGTAAGTTCTTTTCCTCCAAAAAGTTTTGATAACCTAGTTATGTCAAATATTAAAAACGATTATTATAGAAAACGTATTATTCAAATGATAGATTACTAAGCACTGAGAAGATAAAATATTTTCGTCAGTCTTTATTTCAAGAAGAGTGCATAGTGGTTTGATTTTCTCATACATAAGAAAATGTTCTTTTGAACTAGACATAAGGCAGTTAATAGCATTTATAATAGAAATGTTTTGATCTGCAAATTCCAAAAACTCATTAAGCAAAATGGTAATATATCATTTTTTACCTTTTTGAAATTTCCTGTATTACTGAATCAAAGCATTCATAATATATTTTTCTAATTTTTGCAATTTCTGAATTATTATCATCATAATTAGACTTCATGGATGAATCAACTTCAAAATCACTCAATCTTTGAGGGAAATTTTTTTTTCTTTGACTTCTAGTGTCTTCTGAGTACATATTGTTTGAAATTTCCACAAATTTTTTAAACGCCTGTATTGGAAGGAGTTAGGAAATAAGATACGAGGATCTGAGGAAGAACAGTGTGGGATTAATTGAGGAAAACTTGATAGAAAAGGAATTGAAAGGAAAAGGAAGCCATTTTAGGAAGGACTAAACTTTAATTAAAAAACACTTGGATTGGATTGTTATATCTAAGCACTTGACAACTTTGTTGATATGCTTGCTTGATTGCAGGATGTTTATATTAAAAACAATGGAACAAAATTATCTATTTTACAGTGACTTGAGATTGATAAGAGGGGGAGGGGGGCTCACATTTAAGGAGAAGGGAGGGGGGCTTACTTTATGGGTGGGAGGGAGGGGGGGGCTCAAGCCCCCAATTTTAATAGGTCGCGCGGGCCCTTTATATAAGAAAGTTTTCATCATTTTGTTACAATAACTAAGAACTTTATTTATAGTTAGCATTAGAATGATAAAATAATGCTTTATAGATTTATTTAAGCTAAATTATAAATTTATATTTATAAAATTTAACAAAGATTTAAAATTTTTTATTGTTTTTTGTTTTGGTTTTTACTCAAGTCTTCCAGCCTAAAGCCGATCTAAATTTTAATTTTTTAAATGGTAATAAAGATTTTGAAATGGTAATGTATATTGATTTTAAACTGCTCTTTAATCTTTATTCATGTAAAATACCCCTTTCAGGGATGTATTCAATAAGGAGGCCCAAGCCTCACCTCCTCATTGAGATAGAAATACAATGCCTAAAAGGTTAAAAAAAAATGAGCATATGATTTCAATAGTAATGCCACGATCAATTGCGAATCGTAATAATTGTGCTTTTTTCGAGTATGGGGATTGAAATCGTATCAGAAAAGTTATTACCCTTTCCGATTACTGTATTCGATTCCTCAAATAAGAGCTCTGGAAGGTTGAATAAGGATGGAGGATGAGAATATATAAAGTGTTTAAATTTTTACTCTAAATTTGGATTCTTAAAATTTAGTTTGAAAATGACAACAGTTATTTTGAATTTTTTAAGAATTTCTTTTAATAAATATATGATATTTTAAACAGCTATTTTAAAGAACCCAGACCAATTGAATGCCGATCTTACGCTTCCACCACTAGGTCATCTGCCGACAGATTTATGAATAAAAAAAACTTTACTTCTTTTTTTAAGTTAAGATGAATAAGTTTTGTAATTATGTTTTACTTTAACATAATATAATCGCTGATTTTAAAACATAATCAACTTTGCAAGTTCTGTAAATATATGAACTATAGAAAAAATTATTTCAAATTTTGGTTGAAACCAGGGCCATATCAAGGGGGAGGGCAGTGGGGGCATTTCATTTTTCTACCTAAGGAGCACTATGGGGCAAGCCCGCCTCCAAAGTCTGACTCTTATGAGCATTGAGAAAGAAGTTCTGGATTGTATTGATTTTGACGAAGTCATCGATAATTTTGCTGCTGCTAAAACACGAAAAATGAACATCTAATGGAGACTGTCTTCGACTCAGTCAGTATATATCTGAATTATGTGGCTTAATAAAAATGTGAAAATTTTTTTCTGGGTGAGGATAAGTGAGAAAAGAAAGAGCAAGGGGTGAGGGGCTTCATTCAGGACCTTTGCCCTGTGGCGCCACGATCCCTTGATATGGCCCTGGTTGAAACCTTTATAAGGTGTAGCACCGGTCTCTGATAAACTTAGATACTACTGTTGTTGAATAAATAATAAATGTGCTAAGTCTGATTTTTAAAAACTGAAAGTAAATTTTATAAATATCAAAGAGAATGGGAACTGGCTTTTTTTTTAGTAATCTGAATCGTAAAAAATTTTGGGATTGAAATAATGAAAAATGGACGGCCTTTAAATGGGGATTTGGCAATGTTTTTCTTTTTAAATTTTCCTTAGATACCTTTGAACATCTCAATTTTTTTAAAAGGACTTGGATAATCTTAATTACCGTATATTTTGGTGTATAAGTCGACCTTTTAGCCCCCAAAAATTGAGGGTCGACTTATATAACAGTAACAAAAAGCAAACCTTTAAATCCTGTGGCATATAGGTGCAGGAAACCAGGTCTAACCTTAGGCTAATACCGACGACAGCCTCGGTGCGGTAACTACCGATGCAAATACATGTAGCTACTAATGTAATTACTTCTATTAAAAACAATTCACATTCTAATTCGACACTAATAATGTAATAGAACTACCATTACCTTAAAATTCCACAAAATGCTATTAATCAAAGTAAAAAGACCATAATAATGTATTCATCATGCAGCCATTTGTAAAACCTCCGATCAGCTGATCGCTGACGAAACCATTTACGGTATATGTGCGTTCACACCAACCATTTTTTTTTATCACAAATGTTAAATAACAACATCTAGGATAATATCCGATCTTTATTTCTCACTAAAATAAATTACAATAAAAAGATGTTTTATTCATTTAAAATCCTTCAAAATTGCTACAATCATCATCATCTGGTGCAAAAAGTTCATCAAATAAATCGTCATTTACAGTTTCATCGTAGGGAGCCGATAATAATTTAGGCGAGTTCTGTATTTTAGAGGTCGACTTATACCTCAGATATTAGCAAAAATCATATAAAAAAAATGACTCTCATTTTGGGGGTTGACTTATACACTAAGAATGATAACGAATAATAAATTAATCTATTTTCAGACACGAGAAGATTGTGTGAAATGCTGATTAAGATTTTCTTGCTGTTGCTCTTTTGCTTTTTACTGATCTTAATTCTCCGCATTCTCGAGTCTTCGTCATGGTATCATAAAAAGTATACACGTATTTTCACAGAGAAAATCATGAATCCGCTGACGCTCAGCGTTAAGGAGTTGCAAAGGCTCCTTGAACTCCGCGGAATAGCCTTCAACCAAGATCAGAAGCAGATTCTTGTTGATCTGCTACTTGAATCAGGTATCACTTCTACTTTTCATGAATCTATAAAGGTGTTGTCAACTTGGAGAATTTGTTTTGAAATGAGACCGATTTCTGTATTTTCTTTGTGATAAAAAAATATGTCCTTTGAATTATGACTATGACGACCACACTATTGTACCAGCTTTACAATTATAGGCTTCGTAATATATAATTGAGAATTGCGAAAATTTCACGCTTAAAACTATGTGAGCATATGGATACTTTGATATGAAAATGTCGTTGATGGTATAAAGAATTATTTTCTCGGTGATATGAAGAATAATTTTTATTGCGAGAATCTAAGGCGTAAGACATGAGGGCATATAAATAGTGTTTCAATCATACTAATTACTTAATTAAATTGACACATAAAAGTGCTATCGGCAAATTCATATTGAAAATTTGTATACCTGTCCATATATATAAAATATATACATTGTTTTTAACGTCTCTGAAAATACTTAAGGAAGCGCTTTTTTAGAAACGCAGAACAGTTTGTAGTATGAAAAAAGCAGGGGCGCACATCCTTAAATTATTGGGTGGGGCAAGCTTCTTTTTTAAATTTTAAAAGAATTTGTGTTGGAAACTGAACCGTAAAACAAGTAAAGTAATATGGTAAGCTTACTCACAAAACACAAGTCTAACGATATAAAAAAAACAAAATTGAAAAAATTCAAAATTAACGGTTGAGCAAAAGGCTTTTTCACCCCCTTGAAATCACTTTGGGGCGTCCCCATCTCCCTACGGATGTGCTCCCCTCGGAAAAGTTATATTTCGTGAGCATCAAGTTAATGATATATAATGAATATTGAATGCATATTTTTTTGTGTTATGTTATTAATAGTCAAAAGTTTACTTATCTACTATAATAATCTTGGTATAAGAAATTTATATTTTCAAAAGATGAAACCTAAACCATTAAATTTCATAATCTCAAGTCTGCCTGACGACTGTAATTTTGCTATAAATTTGTAACCCTATAAATATCGAAAGGGTCATTGACCCAACTAGTTTTCTTAATTCCAAGAGATAAAACTCATCGATATTCAAGATTTTTGTATCATTTTTTTTATAATTATAAACTTATCGTAAAATACCATAAGGTCACTTCACCTAAAGTAAAATTCTGTTTAAAATCAATCTCAAGTTATGTTTTTTTTGCAAATTTAAAAAGTGGTCATTTTATTTAGTGATGGCTGTTTTTCTTCCATGCATTGATCAAATTTGCTTTTTTTTATTTCTTTCAAGAAAAAACTTTTTTTCCTATAGATATGATAAAGTTTGATTTTAGTTTTTTTGTAGACTCGGTTAATTGACCCATTTTATAGTTCTAAGTATATAAAGTATGCAATATTTTTAGGGATGGAATCCGCCTGCACGTTTTAGCAAGGTATGTTTTATCCCACTACGTGTACAATGAAATGAGAAATAAGTTTAAAGTAAATAAAGTCACTAATATTTAAATTAATCCCAGAGGCTGTTTTGCAGGAGTCCATCATTTTTGAATGTTTGCATGACTAGTGGGCAACTGATTATGTTTCGCAGATAGATGATCTGAGCTGACGTTTCTGTTGATGAAGTCTCCAGCCAGCGGAGACCCGTCTGTAGATCCGTGACGACCGTATACATCGCAGCTAACGGCTTCACATCCTACTATGCCATCACTGTAATGAAATCACACGCTTCCTTGCCCAAACGTTTTTCATCATCGCCAAATACAATCCTTTACAATGGATTCGCAATCTTTATTGCGAAGCGTCAATAACGCGTAATTTTCCGATGCACAGCATTACGACTTAAAACCAAGGCATATCTGGCGCGTGTGTGTGTTCATGAAAACCCCTTTATTATTTTTAAAGTGTTATGAAACAGGGTAACACAGATAAGAGTTAAATTTTGTATTATTTACAAATTAAAATTAATTTGTTCAAGAAAAAAATAAATGATTTATCCTTTAACTTTATTTGCATAAATATATTTAAATTTTCTTGAAAAGTGGGTTGTATTAATATGACATCCTAACTGCTAACATATAACAAGTTAAGAGTTTTTTCATGTACACAATAAACTGTTATTTTAGTAACAACAGGATAAGTTCTATAAATTTTATGAATAATTTTATTTTTTTTGTGGAATAAAATGCATTAATTAACTTCTTAATGAAGTACTCTTGTAATTTGTTTTTCGTGAAAATTTTACTTTAATGAAAATATTAGTTACATTTGTTACCTGCTTAATATTTAAAAAAACGTAGCCTTAAGCAATTTAGGCGTATACACAGCCATATCAAGTATATATTGGCCTTTGGGCAGTTGTAAAATTTAAAATGGATTGTCATACCATCATCCCAAACAAAAACATTGACTGCAGTCACGTTGTGCACATGTGGGAAATTTTATTTTTTTTGACGCGTGAGCGAACAAATTTTCACAACCCGCGCTAGTGTGTGAATGATGTCTTTTGAGAATTAATCCTTAATATAAACTTAAGTGGAAATTAAACTACATCCTCTGATTTTAGCGTTCAGTAGGGAACATATTAACACCATTGACGTCTTTATGTTTCATTAAATAATCCTTTATCGATTTGACTCAGATTTCAGCACTCTTGTAACGGTAGACAATGATATATTTGAAAAGAATAAATATTTTTTGATTTTTTAAAGAAAATTTTTCGATTCTATGATTACAGGATTTTCTATTGATTATTATTTGACAAATATATTATTTAATATTGTGGAAATTGCAAAAATATAGGTAATAACTTTTGTAACATCGTATGAGGTATATCAAATCTTGGATCTAGCAAAATTTAAACAGAAAGTTGAACATTGTCTCCCTAGTCATTTGTACATGGAATAGAAACCATCGTTGTATACAGGTTGGAGATGAATCATCGTAGTATACAGATTGGAGATGAATCATCGTAGTATACAGGTTGGAGATGAATCATTGTAGTATATAGTTTGGAGATGAATCATCGTAGAATACAGGTTGGAGAAGAATCATCGTAATATACGGGTTGGAGATAACACGCAAGTTGTCTACCCGCGTTCAACCGTACAGGTTATGAGAATATATAATTACATAACAGAGAAGAGTTTCCTAAAACTCTTCATACTGAAAAAATATTTCTTCAAATATATTATTAATATTATAAGCTAACGATACTAGTCATTAACTCTTCATTTTCTTCACTGATATGTTCTCATTCTGTTTATATCGTTTGGTTATATAGGAGAGTTGCTTGAAGAAGAATTGGTGGAGATTAAAAGCGTAGGCGAGTCATCTCAAGAAATGAATTCTTACGACTTTAAGAGTGAAGAAGAATTGAAAGAAAGATTGAATGACAATGCAGAAAATGTTTTGCTTCTAAAAGTAATATATATGCATTTTAACTCAAAAATGATAACTGTTTCATAAATAAATAAATTTTCTGAAAGCAATCCTCTAAGGAGCTGGGCGTTCCAAAATCATTTTACGCTTAAAATAGCATTTAGATACCAAGTAGATCTCTAAAATCAATAATAAATCGCAAACAACTTTCTTCAGTAAAAAATACACTCTGTTATCCTGCCTGTTTTCCTCCTTTTCAAATTTGTAAAATAGAAATTTATTTTATCAAACAAAGAATCTTTATTTATACATACGTATAAGTGAAACAATTTATTTTGCAACCCAATAGTTTTTTGAGGCTCTTTTGACTCTCACTAAAAATTCGAAATTCTTGTAGATCTTGATTCTTTAAATCGTTTAACGACTTCCTTGTAGGAAGAAGAGCTAGTTTGAGACTAAACTAGCGTTCCAATTTTTTTTTGCTCTATCAAATATTTTATAAAAAAAAATTTATATTTATAAAAGTAGTTGAGTGGATTTTTTTAATATAATCCTAATTACGCTCTTGATTCTAAAGTGGCCTCTCAAAAAAGTCAAAACCTCCCCCCCCCCCCACTCCCAATAATTTGACTCAGTTCTCTTTTTTTCTGGCCACCAAAAGTCATAAAAGATATATGTCGAATGCATCCTTGCATCAGCCCTAAATGAAATTTCCTTTACACAAAATTTTGATTTTAATAATTTGTTTTCAATTTTATTTTTCAAGAAAAAGACTTGTTCTTGTTTATTGATGTTGAGTGACACAGAGCTCAAAACAGGCGTCAATTTTTGCCTGGACATCTGATTGGTTTAAAACCTATAATCTTTAGAAAAGAGGATAACACTAATGCACTTAGCAAGAGATATCCATCGAATAGCTAACCCTCTCTTAACCTTCGCACTACGGACGATTTGTATACCCCTCGAACTACGGAGCAATGGAAAAAAACTCCACTATTATTATCATCAAATAAACGTATACAAGAGCAATATCTCGTTATTATAAACATTTATTGCTTCTTATAGCTTGTTTAGAATGATGTTGATGAAACCATTCGACTATCATGATGATGATAGTGGAGATGATTTGATAATATTATAGTTGCATGATATTTGTTCTAACACCATTGACGGACTCCGTGCCTTTTGCCAGTGTTAAAGATTCCTTCATCTTCGAATTTTTCCATTAAATTTAAAATATCCAGCCAATAGTTGAGGAAAGAAAAATAGAGAGAATGTGAAGGATTGGTGCATCTAGTTTTTAACTGATGTATTATCAATTGATTTGTGGCTGGAGACTGTATTGATGTAATAGGAACACTCTCAGTGCTGTTAATTTTGAGTGTATGTGTGTAGATAGGTTTTGTTAAAAACAAATTTTTTTCTAGTTTTCGTTAAAATAATTTTGTCGATACACTTATTTGTAGTTTTTGGAACTCGTTTATGCGGTAATCCTTTGTCCGAACAAAAACCAAGAGAAACGCATTTGCGTAATCTTACTTGGTATCGAATTCGTTATACCAAATTGCAGTTCTCTATCTAATCCTTATTTTACATTGAAAACTATTCATTAATACAGCTTATCTGAAATTATGCTACTCACTTTGACACTGGCAAGAATACCAGTTTACATACTTGCTAACCAGAGTTGATGTTGTGTAACAATAAATCCGTGTAATCACCGCTGCTTGATTTTCTTGATAAATAAATCATCTTGTTCAATAAATACATGTGTGCTATTTGCCAAAATCAAACGGTTCTTACTTCTATACAAGTTGAAAGTGTGGTGCAACAAAACATCCAAAATAATTTGTTTAAGAATTCCACGTAGATAGCGTGTATGTATAGATAATTTCGATTACATTTGTCAACTTAGTTAATGTATATTATTATGTAACTACAAACAGTTGACGATACGAACAAAGATGCTAGTGTCTACTACTACTTGCTTAAAGTCTAACTACTCACTGACATCAAACAGGTTTTTTGCATCTTGCCTAACCGTTTATTGGGCATACTGCTAAATTCAATAATCTAGCTAATATTCATATTCACTTAACTAATTACACTTTCATGCCAAAATTTATATTTTCTGAACATTCATCAATACAAAAAATAAAATGGAATTTGACGAAATTAACTGAAACAATTTCCTTTTTTGAAATCGTAAAAGAATACGCATTTTTAAAAATTTGCAAATTTTTTATTCTAGTCAGATCTTACATGTTTATCAGGCATCATTACAGTGTTATAGCTTTAATACATTTAGAACATTACACTTTTAAGGCTTTTTTTTCAATTTCAC
Organism: Nectonema munidae; assembly: GCA_030549495.1. Classification (NCBI taxonomy): domain Eukaryota; kingdom Metazoa; phylum Nematomorpha; class Nectonematoida; family Nectonematidae; genus Nectonema; species Nectonema munidae. The sequence continues at coordinate 49,870 of JAUIRK010000717.1, forward strand.
TTAAGAAAGAGATAACATGATGATTTTAATGATAACGTGGACCACAATTTATTTTTAAATTATAAAAGTTTTGATTGCAAATGTAAACAATTTACTTTTTATTGGGGACAAAAATTCCATTCTTTCTATCGAAAAAAGGATCACTAATTCCTTTAAGACACGACTGAATTATAAACAATCTTCACACAATAACACGTAGCCTCTTTTCAAATATATTTTCCTTTGTGAATTCTTTTCCTCTTAAAATTCATCATTATTGTAGAATGCAATGCGATCTTAGAAAGAAAAATTTTTTAGGTACAAACGTGGGTAAGAATATATTGAAATGTGAATAGAACTTAGACCCGGTATATTTCAGAAAATTTAAATTTAATTGTGATTAAAGTTGTTATATAAAACTCATTTAAAAAGAAGCAGATTAACTTTCAAAAACCTGGAACTTGAAGGGTTGAATCTGTTTCATGAAAGTAATCTACACTAACATACCGATGTACTTAATAATCAAAAGTATTTTTCTTTCTTTTCAACGTGATGGTAAGTTTTGTGCATTTTTTAAAAGGACCTTCAATGAATTGTACATTGGAATAATTTTTTTGAATCTGATATGCATCGTCCTTTTAATTGTATTTATATAATGGCGTAACTTTTCCACTTAGATCCACTCTCAAAATGTGTCTTCTAATCCCAATGCACTGTGGAAGCACTTTACTTTTTCCAATATAAATATTGGTGTGTTTAGATGTCTTCAGAATAAAGAGTACACTTATTATATTTTTCTATTTTTCTCCACTACATTGTGTTCTTCTTAGATTTTGTGAAAGAAAATCCTGGTTTAGGCATAAGTACGTTCTCATCTTTCCTAAGGCAGGTTATCGAAAAGCCTTCAAGATTTCGCGATACAAGAGGAATTGCGAAAGTTCTTATTGTCTCTCGCTTTGGATGAAGAAGGAACTTAACGCAAATATCTTGGATGCGATAAGGGCAAAAGCCACAATCTCAAACCACTCCTTTCCTACCTCTTGTCTGCGCAATGAATTTTCCTTTATTCATTCTGGCACCTTGGAGAACTTACGAGCCCTCAAACCTGGAGTAGTGGGTCTAATGATTTATAATCGCGATTTTTGGCCGCTTTGGTTCACTGTTCTCCTGCATAAGTACATTCACGATAGTTCCTTTCTCTCATTTACCCCTTTGACAAATTTATCAAAGTTCATCGGCGATTACAATTTAACATTGCGCGATCATGTCTCCTACTCCAAGCATTACTTTCGGAAAGAGATCGACAGAAACTTTTTAATTATTTGCAGACATCGTGATTTCAAGTATTCTAATGGGAGCAGCTGCCAACCTCATTTTATCAACTACCTAACCTTGAAGAAACAATTGAAAGAGAATTTTTTGAGTCGTAATGACATCTTTTGTTTTTGTTTTTTGATGTTGAATTTATTTTGCATTTTTGACTTTTTCCTTTATCAAGACAAATTACTTGTCAAATTCCTATATTACTCCCTCACGGCTTCTGCCTATAATTCATTGCATTTCTTAGCTTGGCTCCTTTTCTTCGACTCGAGTGATTTATTCGTTTCATTCTACAACTTGAATTTCCTTTTTTCCAAGAGCATGCAGTTTTTCATTCAAAAGCCTTTAACATACTACAACCGAGTCATCACGATTAACACGTTGATACTCAGCCAGCACTTGCCTATTTTTATCTTCCTTCTTTATTTCCTCTATGCCATCCTTGTTTGCAAGTACGTCGTCAAACTCTTCAATGCTTCACCTTCCAATTTATCCAGCTTTTTCTCAGAGTGCCTCATATCTCTTAAAGCTGAAAATGAGTACCAATTCAACTTAATATTGGATATAATGAAATCCGAAAATAACTACATTCCCACTCTCAATTTAATGCAGAAACTCAACTCTTCATCCCTGCGGCTTTCAACAAGTTACCCAATTTACTTTTCAGAATCATTTCACATTTGCGACTATCACTACCTTTCTGAAAGCTTCGTGCCATTCGAAGAAAATGGCGTGAATTTATTTTACGAAGAAGAATGCAGCATTTGTTTACAAATTTTTGAAGGCACTGACATGGTTTGTCTTCTCTCTTGTTCTCACTGCTTCCACAAAGATTGTATTTTTTCTTGGCTTTTAAAATGTTCAAATTGTCCCAAGTGTCGGAAGAAAGTTTGATAAATTTTAACTAATATTACAAAATACATTTTTATCTATAAAAAACGTACCTGTTATTTTATTTATTGCATTCTTTCAGAATTTTTTACTAAAAAGTTATACAAGAGTTCCAATATCGACACATCATATTTTTGAATGAACACAAGGGATTACAAAAAAGACCTTGATTGAAATATAAAAGTTTACATATCTTAAAAAATTAACAATAATATTTTAGAATTTGTTTATCAAAGTTTTTCATTAAAATTTTTAAAATGGAAGGGTTTAAAATTAGTGGCCTGGCAAAAGCAAGGAGACAAAATATAATGAAAAGTATATGAAGTATACAAAGCATTGCGGTTTTGCCAGACTACTAAATATCTTACTTATAAAGTCAATGAAAATTAACTAATTTTAATGGCACAGCTGCTATAAATATGATTTTATGAAATTTCAAGAAACCTCATACTAAGGTGAGGGAACCAACAAAATTAAAAGTATCTTTTGTCAAATATGAGTAAAAAAAATATATAAAATTTATTCTAATAAAATATATATGGGATTAGCGCGAATGCAGATCCCAACATCCAAAAATTATGCGTTTGAATTATTATCAAACTTTGATGCGTGAGTATGGTTGGTTAGATGCTGGATTCGATAACTCGAAGTCTTGGGTTCGATCCTGCATCAAGCCTGCTTTCCTCATAGTTCGATACAAGCGGCGCAATTGTGCCTTTTCGATGAAAACACCCTATGCTACCATTACCATTATCACGTAGTTGCGTGACCGATTGGTTAGAGCGCAGGCTCTGAACCTGAAAGTCTCGGGTTCGATTCTGCTTCTGCCAAAAAGTCATAGCTCGATGTCAGCGGTACTCAGTGCCTTATCGATGAAAATACTATACCACCTTTAATCTTTATCTACATTTGAGATAACTGTAACTCTGCTATACCCGAAGTACAATGAGTAACGACAAAGCTAAAAGGAATTTGATTTTTTAAAAAGAATTTTGATCACGGTTCCCTCTTTTTAACTATTATATTCAATTAGACTTAATAAAAATAGTTTTATTTTTAAGATGAGTACGTATAGAAAATCTTTCATATTTTCTACTGATTATGTTAAATATTATATATTTTTTTTATTGTTTATAACTTATTTGTAATTTTGAGGCTGCAACTCCATTTATGTAAAAAATATTAATAGTCATTGAAAGATTTCCAGAATTTTAGACATTTTTGCTTTATGCTGCAGCGCAAATGTTTGATCTATTTTCTTAAACATAATCTATTAAAATGTTCTATTGATTTTATTTGTAGTTTAGTGTCTTTCTTGCATTTTCACAATGATAATTTATAACCTTTTTATCTAAGACAAAACAAAATAGTTCATAAATTGAAGTTATCGTAATTTTTTTCCTAAAAACTTTCTGCTTATAAACTGAGTTTTGTTCCTTGTAAAGTAAAAAGTTCATTCTTTCATCTTATTACAGCCTTTTCCTATGAGTTGCAAAAGTATAATAAGGCTTGGACTAAAATGATAAATTTTTTATGTCGCGATTTTGCAATGTTGCACACTGAAAAGAGTGTCTATGAATTTATATTTTAATCTTACATATATGAATATAATTATTTATGAAATCGAAGTCGCAATAATATTACGACTCCAGACTCCACAGCCATGTTTATGCTTACAATATTTAATTTATACGATACAATCAATGCATTTACTTGACTCAGAAGACACAGTGATCCAAATACTTTCACACATTTTTTTTGAAATCAGCATGGTCGATTTAGTTTAAAAATATATTTTATAAATGAAAGTATTTCAGACATTTTCAAACCCTAATTACAAAAACCAAATCCAGAAATGAAACGAGCATAGTCGATTTGATAAAAATATATTTTATTTAAAATGTGAATTTTTTCAGACGTAAACCGCAAATTTGATTGACACTTTCAGAAATTTCCAAACCCTATTGCAAAACTGACTCCGGAAATGAGCATAGTCGATTTGATATAAAACATATTTTTTAAATTTCAAAAATATTTTTGTAAACACTTTTCACACTTAAACCGCACATTTGATTGATACTTTTAGATATTTTCAAACCCTAAATACAAAAACTGAGTCCAGAAATGAAACCAAAATGGCGTATTTAGTAAAAAATATATATTTTATCCAAAATCAGAATTAATGTTTTATTAGGTAATTGTATCATCAATCAAAATTTTGATTGACATTTTCTAAAAATTAGCCATGTTTATTGATAAAATTAAATATATATAAATCTCATAACCTGTAAGGGAACGTGGGTAACAAGTTGAGTGTGATCTCCAACCTGTATACTACGATGCTTTCTATTCCATGTACAAATGACAAGGGAGACAATGTTCAACTTTCTGAAATCATCTTAAATTGGTGATACATCAAGCTCTTTAGAAAACGCGTTTCTCATCAGGGTTTCTTGTTCTTGATAGCTCCGGGAAGTTAAAGCTCAACTTCCAGAGATTGAAGATGTTCCGTAATTTCGTTCTTCAAAGACTGATCCAATTTGATTTCTGATTCATCAGCCATTGCAGAAAGTTTTTCGAACATTGCGAAGTTTCCCAGGCTGCCTTTTCAATGCCAGTTTTTTAGTTTGGAAAGAAAGGCACGAAAGTCGTCTTGAAAAACAAGAAAATGCGTTTCTTGCTCTTGAAGCTTCAAGTTCAGCTTGCTCAATTGATCGAAAATATCCGCAAGGTAAGCAACTCTTTTTGCCACTCCTCATCATCAAGATTGGCTAGAAATTCTTTTTTTGTACTGGGATTCATTGAGCACTTTTATTTCGTTTATCAATTCAAAAACGCGATTAATAACATTACCTTTTGAGAGCGAACGTGTACATCAGTGTGAAAAAGGAGAATCTCATGGTCAGCATTCATGTCTTTGCATAATTCTTTGCATAATCGAGTGTTGAGTGCTTTAGATTTGATAAAATTCACAATTTTAATCAAAGAGTCAAGAACTTTTTGTAGAGGAGCAGGAAGAGTCTTACTTGCAATGGCCTATTGGATCATACAATGTATGCTTTTTGCTTGCGGTGCCAGTTTCTTCACCCTATTGTGAAATCCAGATTTCGATCCCATTATGGCTGCTGCACCATCTGTTAGGAATATAACTTTTTGAACTTTTTTTTCAAATCAAAAAGCCTGCAGCCTTATTCAGTGAAACTTTTTATTTGGAACATAAAAAAGTCATTTTTATTGATTTTGGCGCCATAAAGTTCGCGCGCATTGCTATGTGAAAAATTTATTCTATGTGATCAATATTATATTATAGAATTTCAGGTTTTTTTTCATTTATCAACATGTAAAACTTTTTTTGTTTTATTTGATTTAATTTAGACCATATTTTGATATCAATTATGAATTTTGACTTAATTGGTTTTTTTCACATTTTAACATATTTTTTAGAGTCAATAAATTCTTTTTTTCGTTAATCAAAAAATGAATAATAAAAACTTGCCCAAAATATGCGCTGTAAAAAGAAGGCCAGAAATCTCTCTGATAACGGCGAGTTTATCTGATTTGTGCAAAATACCAACAAAAAAACAAGTTATCGGTATCCTGAATTGTTTATACCAGAATAAAGATGCTGTCAGAAGAATTGAGTAATTTATGGAAAGCCTTGAATTTCCCAACCGTTTCACACCAGCAAGTGTTGTCGAAAGCAAAAAGTGTTATTGATCTTTATGAAAGAGAAAGTCAGACAAAATAGAAGAGGAGATGAAGCATCTTTTAGACGTGACTAAAACTGATGGTACATGGCTTTCTTCAGAAGATAACTCTACGATACTCAAATTCAAACAGCCGGCAGAGTTGGATATGAAATCAGAAAAAAAGCTGACATCAAAACGATTCATCTTTCAAAGCGCAAATTCATCGAAAGCACGTCAGCTACGCAGTCAGTCGATTTGAGTAATGAAATACACGAAAATGATGCCGAGATCTCTGATTGCTTTGATGGTGAAAGCGACGATGACTTTATACCAGTTAGGCTATACCAAAGTTTTTGTTATACGTACATACTTATGTCTATGTGTCACGTTATATATCCCTATTTAATTGTGTCGCCATACGTCGCAGCATATCTTTTTATTGTCGCTTGGTATTCCCCTATATCCCTTTCATCTATTTTAGTGTCGCGACTGTCGCTTTATATTTTCCTATTTTATTTGTGTCGCCATACGTCGCAGCATATCTTTTTATTGTCGCTTGGTATTTCCCTATATCCCTTTCATCTATTTTAGTGTCGCGACTGTCGCTTTATATTTTCCTATTTTATTTGTGTCGCCATACGTCGCAGCATATCTTTTTATTGTCATTTGGTATTTCCCTATATCCTATTCATCTATTTTAGTGTCGTGACTGTCGCATCCTAACTCTTAAATTAAGCACTCTTTCAGTTTTGCTAACTCTAACTCTAAAGATAAGCAGTGTCCAATTTTCCCAACTCTAACTCTAAGTTTAGGCACTCTTCTAATATACCTAACTCTAACTCTAATTTTAAGCATTCTTCTAATTTACCTAACTCTAACTGTAAAATTAAGCACTTTTCCAGTTTTTCATCCCTTTCATCTATTTTAGTGTCGCGACTGTCGCTTTATATTTTCCTATTTTATTTGTGTCGCCATACGTCGCAGCATATCTTTTTATTGTCGTTTGGTATTTCCCAATATCCCTTTCATCTATTTTAGTGTCGCGACTGTCGCTTTATATTTTCCTATTTTATTTGTGTCGCCATACGCCGCAGCATATCTTTTTATTGTCGCTTGGTATTTCCCTATATCCTATTAATCTATTTTAGTGTCGCGACTGTCGCTTTATATTTTCCTATTTTATTTGTGTCGCCATACGTCGCAGCATATCTTTTTATTGTCGTTTGGTATTTCCCTATATCCTATTCATCTATTTTAGTGTCGCGACTGTCGCTTTATATTTTCCTATTTTATTTGTGTCGCCATACGTCGCAGCATATCTTTTTATTGTCGCTTGGTATTTCCCTATATCCTATTCATCTATTTTAGTGTCGTGACTGTCGCATCCTAACTCTAAAATTAAGCACTCTTTCAGTTTTGCTAACTCTAACTCTAAAGATAAGCAGTGTCCAATTTTCCCAACTCTAACTTTAAGCATTCTTCTAATTTACCTAACTCTAACTGTAAATTAAGCACTTTTCCATTTCCCATCCCTTTCATCTATTTTATGTCGCGACTGTCGCTTTATATTTTCCTATTTTATTTGTGTCGCCATACGTCGCAGCATATCTTTTTATTGTCCATTGGTATTTCCCTATATCCTATTCATCTATTTTCGTGTCGTGACTGTCGCTTTATATTTTCCTATTTTATTTGTGTCGCCATACGTCGCAGCATATCTTTTTATTGTCGCTTGGTATTTCCCTATATCCTATTCATCTATTTTAGTGTCGTGACTGTCGCATCCTAACTCTAAAATTAAGCACTCTTCAGTTTTGCTAACTCTAACTCTAAAGATAAGCAGTGTCCAATTTTCCCAACTCTAACTCTAATTTTAAGCATTCTTCTAATTTACCTAACTCTAACTGTAAATTAAGCACTTTTCCATTTCCCATCCCTTTCATCTATTTTATGTCGCGACTGTCGCTTTATATTTTCCTATTTTATTTGTGTCGCCATACGTCGCAGCATATCTTTTTATTGTCCATTGGTATTTCCCTATATCCTATTCATCTATTTTCGTGTCGTGACTGTCGCTTTATATTTTCCTATTTTATTTGTGTCGCCATACGTCGCAGCATAACTTTTTATTGTCGCTTGGTATTTCCCTATATCCTATTAATCTATTTTAGTGTCGCGACTGTCGCTTTATATTTTCCTATTTTATTTGTGTCGCCATACGTCGCAGCACATCTTTTTATTGTCGCTTGCTATTTCCCTATATCCTATTCATCTATTTTAGTGTCGCGACTGTCGCTTTATATTTTCCTATTTTATTTGTGTCGCCATACGTCGCAGCATATCTTTTTATTGTCGCTTGGTATTTCCCTATATCCTATTCATCTATTTCAGTGTCGCGACTGTCGCATTCTAACTCTAAAATTAAGCACTCTTTCAGTTTTGCTAACTCTAACTCTAAAGATAAGCAGTGTCCAATTTTCCCAACTCTAACTCTAAGTTTAGGCACTCTTCTAATATACCTAACTCTAACTCAAAGTTTGAGCATTCTTCTAATTTACCTAACTCTAACTTTAAAATTAAGAACTTTTCCAGTTTTCCTAACTCTAACTCTAAAGATAAGCAGTTTTCCGATTTTCCTAACTCTAATTCTAAGTTTATACATTCTTATTATTTACTTAACTCTAATTCTAAGTTTAAGCACTCATCTAATATACTTAACTCTAACTCAAAGTTTGAGCACTTTTCTAATTTACCTAACTCTAACTCTAAAATTAAGCACTCTTTCAGTTTTGTAAACTCTAACTCTAAAGATAAGCAGTGTCCAATTTTCCCAACTCTAACTCTAAGTTTAAGCAGCCTTCCAATATACCTAACTCTAACTCTAATTTTAAGCACTCTTCTAATTTACCTAACTCTAACTGTAAAATTAAGCACTTTTCCAGTTTTACTAACTCTAACTCTAAAGATAAGCAGTGTCCAATTTTCCCAACTCTAACTCTAAGTTTAAGCAGCCTTCCAATATACCTAACTCTAACTTTAAAATTAAGAACTTTTCCAGTTTTCCTAACTCTAAAGATAAGCAGTTTTCCGATTTTCCTAACTCTAATTCTAAGTTTATACATTCTTATTATTTACTTAACTCTAACTCAAAGTTTGAGCACTTTTCTAATTTACCTAACTCTAACTCTAAGTTTAAGCAGCCTTCCAATATACCTAAATCTAACTCAAAGTTTGAGCACTTTTCTAATTTACCTAACTCTAACTCTAAAATTAAGCACTCTTCCAGTTTTCCTAACTTAAGTTTAAGCACTCATCTAATATACCTAACTCTAACTCTAATTCAAGCACTTCTAATATACCTAGCTCTAACTCTAATTTTAAGAATTCTTCTAATTTACCTAACTCTAAAATTAGAACTTTTCCAGTTTTCCTAATTCTAACTCTAAAGATAAGCAGTTTTCCGATTTTCCTAACTCTAATTCTAAGTTTAAGCATTTTTATTATTTACTTAACTCTATGTTTAAGCACTCTTCTAATATACCTAACTCTAACTCAAAGTTTGAGCACTCTTCTAATTCACTTAACTCTAATTCTAAAATTATGCACTCCTCAGTTTTCTTAACTCTAACTCTAAAATTAAGCACTTTTCCTAACTCCAACTCTAAAGATAAGCAGTTTTCCGATTTTCCTAACTCTAATTCTAAGTTTAAGCATTCTTATAATTTACCTGACTCTAACTTTAAGTTTAAGCAGCCTTCTAATATACCCAACTCTAACCTTAAGATCAAGCCCTCTTCCAGTTTTCCTAACTCTACGTCGCAGCATATCTTTTTATTGTCGCTTGGTATTCCCCTATATCCCTTTCATCTATTTTAGTGTCGCGACTGTCGCTTTATATTTTCCTATTTTATTTGTGTCGCCATACGTCGCAGCATATCTTTTTATTGTCGCTTGGTATTTCCCTATATCCCTTTCATCTATTTTAGTGTCGCGACTGTCGCTTTATATTTTCCTATTTTATTTGTGTCGCCATACGTCGCAGCATATCTTTTTCTTGTCGCTTGGTATTTCCCTATATCCTATTCATCTATTTTAGTGTCGTGACTGTCGCATCCTAACTCTAAAATTAAGCACTCTTTCAGTTTTGCTAACTCTAACTCTAAAGATAAGCAGTGTCCAATTTTCCCAACTCTAACTCTAAGTTTAGGCACTCTTCTAATATACCTAACTCTAACTCTAATTTTAAGCATTCTTCTAATTTACCTAACTCTAACTGTAAAATTAAGCACTTTTCCAGTTTTTCATCCCTTTCATCTATTTTAGTGTCGCGACTGTCGCTTTATATTTTTCTATTTTATTTGTGTCGCCATACGTCGCAGCATATCTTTTTATTGTCGCTTGGTATTTCCCTATATCCCTTTCATCTATTTTAGTGTCGCTTTATATTTTCCTATTTTATTTGAGTCACCATACGTCGCAGCATATCTTTTTATTGTCGCTTGGTATTTCCCTATATCCCTTTCATCTATTTTAGTGTCGCGACTGTCGCTTTAACCAGTACATCTATATATTCAATTGTTTATTATCCATAAGCAAGATTATCAATGTCAATTTGACATGATTGACAATTCATATAATGTTTTGTTTCGTGCTATTCAGCGACACACATCATTCGACATATTCTATATTTTAACAAGGCGACACTGCGACAATTGTCGCAGAAAACACCAAACTCAATTTCTTTGGTAGAGTCACCAGTGAACGAAAAAACAAAAAGTAGCTCAGCCGCATCTGCCGCCAAACTTGTGAGTAAATATTCTTTATCAACAAAAAAGCAGCAAAAGTTTGTGAATCACTCAAGCTGGATGGAATTAATTTAGATTCTCCAACTCAAGTGGGAGTTTGGAAACGAGTGATGAGAGGAGACGCAGAATGTGTCAGACAAAAATTGAAACATCTTTTGCAGCTTGTCTGTCTTCATTTTGACGGAAAAATCATTTCGAGAACAGAGTACCAAGTTGTGTGCCTTCAAAATAGCGATCGAAAAATAAACCTTGCAATACTTACTTGCAAAAATGGCTCTTCCAAAGCAATTTTTGAAGAGATTGAATACTTGATGAACGACTTTAGTGCTTGGAAGAGTATTCAAATGAAAATATATGTGATTCCACGGCAGTGAATACTGGTAAAGAAAATGGAGTTGTAGTGAAGTTTCAGAAGGCCATGATTGAGACAGCTTTTCAAAAACCACAGTTTTTTAAATTTCATAATGTAATTGATATTTTTTTAGTTACTTTACATTAATTTGCGACCCCCCCCCCCCCCTGTTTTACCTATTCGACCCCCTTGTGGGTCGCGACCCACCGGTTGGGAAACCCAGCTCCATATTATTAAAAATTTTAAATCGATTATCTAATGTAGACACTATGTTTTTTAGTTATCCGTATCGTATCCAAGCGAAGAATAATTTTCCATAAAAGCTATACAGATGGTAACGATCAGAAATCGAGCCCGAACATCATTTTTTTGGCTCACACCCAAAATATTGAAAGACATTGAAAAAATGATAAATAAATGACACTATGGCACTCACAGAGGTTTACGGGACTCATATATATGTGATTTTATGTGGCGACAAGAGCTTGGTAAAAGGGATAGTTCCTTTTACTTAAATACATTTTTGACTTTTCGCGTCCTCAATAGGGATGGGGCTTTTTGACTTGTGTATTTAACTTTTTCATAATGAAAATTTTTTGAAGAGGGAAAGTGCTAAGAGTTAACCAATAAGTAATCAATAGAAAAGAAATAAAATTATTAGTTTATTAAGAAAAAAATTGTGACTTTAAGTAGAAGCAAGGGGTCATTCACAATTGATGTCAACTTGTCGATTGACAAATGAAGAATTTGTAAACTAAATAAAGTCAAAAGTTGACAATGGGGGAGGTTAAAATTAAGCAAAAAAAGGTTGACGTCAATCGTGAATGACCCCTAACACAGTTTTTGAACTTTTTGATGATTTTTGTAATACTTTGTTCATTTATCTCTTGTTTTCTTATTCTCTTTTCTTGGACAAAGTTTCCATCTGAAAATTTTATTAGTTATCGTATTACTTGAATCTTGTTGTTCTGCAGAATGCGATGTATCTACAAAACATGAAATCAAATTTTAATGTTCTCTCTTCTTTTCATAAAGACATCTTTACCAAGATTCAACAAAAAATTTCTTCGTAAAACTTTTGAAGAAGGATTGCTATATTAATATACTACATGAGCATTGATTCCTGCATTATTACATAAGCCAGTGGTTCCCAACCGGGAAAACCACTAACTATTCAAATAATAATTCTATGAAACTAACTATTCAGTTGTAGGGGTCCACAGGTAAAAAAGTGACTGAAAAAGGGGGAACGAGATAAAAAAAGGTTGGGAACCACTGACATAAGCCTATATTTTGAATTTAGTAAATCCACCAAATCGTATTTTGTTTCATTTCAAAAATTTATTAATTCAGCCTTTTTATTTTCTGTAGTATCAACGCGTGTGTTTTCCAAACACTAAACACAAATGCCACAATTTTTTGCTTTTGAAGCTCCGAAGTACATTCTGAAACCATATATGACCCATTGAACCAAAAAGCAGCATCATCAATCGTCACGTACTCATCGGGAGTACGTAATCTTTCGAAAAAAAACTGTTCGTTGCCAATTTATCTTATGACAAAAAAATTTGTTCCTCAAATTTTTATGAAACTTTACATCAGTGTTTCCCACACTTTTTAGACCAACGCCCACCAAAGTTTCAAAAACTTTTCTAACGCCCCCTATTAAAAAATTGATACACAAATACACAAAAATATTTTCATAAAAATGTTTTATTTATTTAAAAAGTTAGATATATGTTTTTTTTGAAGGCGATCGAGGAGTTTGATGTATTTTGTTCTATGCAGCTGAGAAGGAGTCTTAAGTGGCCTCTGCTTGCGATTTGCAAACGATTTCTTTGTCTGCTGAGAAGCTGTGTAACACTGAAACTGCGTTCAGCCATATACGTAGTAAGAAAAGCAATGAAAAAAATCTTAATTTTTTCCCATAACTTCAGAAATTTTTCAGGAATGCACGGTTGAATCTAAAAGGTTTGATATGATTGTTTGAAGAGAGGCTTCAACTCAAAGTCATTTTTTAAGAGAACCAATTCTTCTTGCGTTTCACAATTAGTTCCATCTGTTGTTTCATAAAGGAAATGATTGTTAAATATGGTGAACAGGTCTGTCAAGTAGGCCACATCACTTTTGCAAGCTATGAGCTCATAGAGAGTAAAACCTCTTCAGCGAATTTCCTCTTGATAACCACTGTACTTCGGTGTGTAAAAGCAGGCGATCAAATTCTTCATTGTTGTCTTTGCAAAGTTGATGAAATAATCGCGAGTTAAGAGAATTACATTTTATTTTGTTCACTGCTGATATAATGCTATCAAGAGATTTATGAAGAAGTTCATGAGCCCAAAATACTCTTGTGAAACTTTTCCATCTTTAATGAAACGAACATACGGCAAAAGCAATGCTTCATTACCTGGAAGAGTAGATTCGTCCAACTGCAAACTCAATTGTTGACTTTTGAGCGTCTCATAAAGTTTCTTCAATATTGCACGCCATCTCATCTCATCAATTCTTCTTTGTACTGAATTATTACTAAGTGGATTGAATTCAAAATAGTTTTGGGGAAAGGATGATGCACTACAGTACTGAGGACTTCTTCTATAGTTGATAAAATAAGTTGTTCTCCAATTGTATGAGGTTTGCCTGATTTAGCAATCAATTTTGAAATATTGTATGAACAAACAAGCCCATCATCACGCTTTTGTGATTGATTTGTGATAAACGATGAAATTTGATTCCGGTTATTAAATTTATCAAGAAGTTTTTGAAATATGACATTTTTTCATTTGCTTTGTTTGAATGCATTTTGGTTAAATGTTCAGAAAGCCTCCATGGTTTCATTGCTTCATTTGAAAATACCTCTTCGCAAAGAAGAAAACCTTTGTCTACGATTCAGTATTAAATTCATGAAAATTAACTTTTCGCCTATATCAGGAGTAAGGCGGTTCGGTGTATAAATATTTCCTACTACGCTAAAAAGTCTTTCACTTTCAATCGAAGATGGGGGACATGAAAGTAGTTTGCTAGCAAGTTTTGATAGTTCTGGAAATGCAGTCTTATTGTTTTTCCACCAGCATATTGGATCGGAACACTTTGGTTCAAGTCCAGGTGATGAAAACTTTTCTAGTTCTTTTTTGAGGTCTGAAAGTAATGATGAACTAGATAAGTTTCTATTTTCTTTCCTTTTAGTTGATATGTTTTTTGTTGTCAATAGATCATCAAAAAAACAATCAAAATCAATGAGGCACAAATGGTTTTCTTTAGAAGAAGCGTCTTCTTCCCTTTCAGAAAATTGGGGAAGTGTTTGTTTCAACTTCAAATGAATGACGTTCTATTTCTTTCAAATTTGTGTAAAAATTTTCAAGCCAATTGTAAACTTTAAGCCAAGTCTCTGATTCTAGTTCAGAGTTAAAAAAAGGACTTTTTAAATCGAGGATCCAAAAATGTAGGTTAATGTAAAAATTCACTTTTTCATATTTGGAATATCTTTTTTCTATCAAATTACCAAAAATGTTTAAAACTTCTTCGAATCCACAAAATCTGAAATCTGTTTTTGCTTTTTCAATAAAGTGTTTGAAAACTTTAATTTGGGGAATAATTTCAGAAGCATTTGCCGTTTTTGCACTCAATCTAAAAAACAAAAAATATGAAATTAAGTTTTAATTTAATACAAACTTTACTTCTCTGTAGACTGTCTGAAAATTTTGAGTAAATTACAGCATTTTTCAATTAAATACCATTGGTTAGCATTAAACACAGGCAAATTAGGAGTCTCTGAGCAATAGTTTGCAATTGCATTTTTTGTTCAATTAATCTTCCCAACAATAAATAAGTGCTATTCCAGTGTATAGAAATATTTTGAACCAATTTGTGCTGCAGTATTCCGTGTTTCTTTTGCAAAATTTTTAATTTTGCACAAGCAGTAGATGAATGGTTGAAATGGCCTGTTATTTTTCAGCAATTTGAAATAATATCTTTGATACTTTTTTCTTCATAAAGTGAATCTTGTATAACCAGTTGAGTAGTAACAGCTCAAACTTTTAAATCCAGTATCAGCAACTCCTTTAACCATGTTTGCTGCATTACATTGAACTATCATTTGAACTTTTTGTTCTGGGATTTTATATTCATTTATTGATTCTTTGATTATTTCACATATGTTAGCCGATGTATGAGAAGTCGAAAAAGGTTTGATCTTAAGAGCTAGGCATGTTTGATCGAAATTTTCATCGATGAGATTGGCAGTCAAACTAAAATAATAGAAAATCAAATAAACTTGTTCACAATGATGTCAAATACTCGCAAAATTGAAAAACTTAAAACTTTTCAGACTACAAACATTACAGACTACTTTAGTTTTGTCAAATGCACTTACATTGAAGAATTTCCAAACAATACTTTTGTGATTGAATTTAGAATTAGATGACATTTTACTTATTTAACAGAGACAGAATATAATTTTTTTTTTATCTTTTTACAATTTATTTTCTTTCAATTTAATATAAAAAAATAATTTTTATTAAGAAAAATTCTGTTATATATATTTTGTTGAAAATTTTAAGGATATATTTTAATTTTTAAGTAAGAATTCTAAAAATATAATTTTTTTTTAATAATTAAAATGAAAGGCAAATTTTATTCCAATAAACCTTTTTATTTATTTACTATAAATAATCGGCGAAAAATCGGCTGTTTTTCATTCTACCGATACCGATTTTCTGAAAAATAGCCGATCTACCGATTCCGATTTATCGGTACATCCATAATTAGATGTGATTGATCACTATGGCAAGTTTTGTCGTCAAGCTCAACGTATCATATTTGATCCTTGTTCAACACAATAGATATTCACACACACACACACATGAAATAAAAAAAAACTCTTATAATTAACAGATGGGTCTTAGCTATAAAAATGTAAAATTGGGGTTATTTGATAGATTATTATTGTTAAAAGATTTATGTGTATGTAACATTACGTTTTAAGAGTTGAATTGTTTTAAGATTCACCAGTGAATAATCCTTGAAAAGACCCCACTCAAAATCTAAGTATCATATGTGATACGTTGAGGAGTTAAAGGGTGAAACAAAGAAGTGTAGTGAGGGAATGAGCAGTATCTTTGATCGCATGGACGTATATAATAATGAATGAGCTAGTAATGATGGGGCATTGTTAACATTTATTATAGTGTTTTTCTTTTTTTACAATACTTTTGCTAACAATTAAAATGTCAAAAGAAAATAGTCTTGACTTCAATCAAAAGTGTGAAGTTTTAAAGTTTTACGAGCAGTAATAATAGATATGGCGAAGTCGGTAATTTTCATGTTCGTAAAAGTAAAATCCAATAAAAATAGGTGATATCTCGACTTTTCAAAACAATTTATTCAAAATTCGAATTTTCGACCTTTACGGTCTTTATCAAGAAAATCTAAATGAAAAGTATCAATATCCAATGTTGTGTATGAAAAGTGAATTTGTTTTTAAAAGTTCAAGAAAAGTAGGCAAAAAATTCGGCGTTAGTAAAGATCAAATTCAAAGGATAGTAAGAAAAAAAGATGAAATATTAAACTCTAATGAAAGTTTTGAAAGAAAAAGGAAATTTCGTCATACAGAAAATACAAATATCAATGAACTAGCTTGGCCTTGGTTTCAAGATATGACATGCAGAAATGTTCAAATTAGTGGACCATTGATTCAAGAAAGAGCTCAATTTGCTAAAAATCTTGGAAATGATCAATTTCAAGCATCATATGGATGGCTTGAGTGTTTCATAAAGCGCAATAACATTGTTTTTAAATCCTGTTCTGGAGAAAGTGACAGCGTTGAAAATTGGAAGTCTGTAAAAAACTGAAAAAATGGAGTTATTCAGTATGGATGAGACGACACTATTGTATAGAAACACAATACGAAAAAATCCTTCCAGTTGAAAGGTATGGTATATTTTTCAATTTTTCTTTATCTTTTAAGATTTTTTTAAGGTTCAAGTTCTTCTGGGATAAAACAATCAAAAGAAAGAGTGACTTTAGTTCTGGCTGCTTCTATGACTGTCGAAAAATTCAAGCCTATGATCATTGAAACCAAGATGTTTCAAGAAAACAAAAATTGATGTTACCAATTTTCTATGAATGGAATAATAAAGCTTGGATGACATCAAAAATTTTTGAAAAATGGCTGAATTTTTTCAACTCGAAAATGAGAAATCAAAATCGACAAATCCTTCTCTTTCTCGATGATGCACCTTCCCATCCTCATTTAAAGTTGAGTAATGTTAAATTAATTTTTTACCACCTAAAACCACGTCAGTTTTACAGCCTTAAGATCAAGGAGTTATACAAACTGTCAAGCTAAAATACTGAAAAAAACTCAATAATGTTCTAAACAGTTTGACTGATGATGATAGAAGTAATAATAGCTCAGATGTGTTGAAAAAAATAACTCTGCTCGATTTTTTGGACAAAAAAATCATCGGATGAAGTTGATGAAAGTACAATTACTAAATGTTTTCATCACGCTGGTTTTTTGAAATCTTCAACCTCTGAAGTTTCAAACAATGAAGTAAATGAGAGAGAAAGTATCATTAATGAAGTGACAAATGAGATGAACAAACTCTCTAGTGAGTTTCACCATTAAACGTTATTCCTTTACAGGAAACAGTCTTGTAGTTCACGAGCAAGAGGTAAATTGGGATCGTGACCCAAAAAGTATACTGAATGATGAAGAAGATACGGATAAAAGTTCTGTAAAAGAAGAGGAAAAGGAGGAAGATGAAGTAATTACTATCAGAAAAGTTGAAAGTTCCATCTTAACCCTATTAGTTCTGGGCTAAATTTGTTCGCTCAAGTGCTGGGAGAGTAAAGTGCCCCTCAGATATTAATAAGATTTTATAAATATTTTTAATGTTACATATATATTTCAACTATGCTGAATTCAGTACCAGTGGGCATTTTTTTTATCAAAATCAATCAAACCTGTCAAAAAATTGATTTATATTCTCATCTCAAAAAATAAATTTTTTATCTAAATAATTATATAAAGTTTTTTACGAATATATACCCATTTTCAAGTATGCCGAATTCAGTTGTAATATTCATTTTTTATGAAAATAAATCAAATCTGTCAAAAAATTGATTAATCTCAAAAAGAAACATTTTATCCAAATAATTATATAAAGTTTTTGACACACATATACCCATTTTCAAGTACGCTGTGTTTACCGGTGATATTCGTTTTTTTATTATCAAAAACAGTCAAATCTGACAAAAAATTTTAATATAACAGTCCATGTCAAAATTAAAATTTTTATACATATATAATCATTTTCAAGTATGTAGAATTTAATGGTGATGTTCATTTTTTATGAAATCAATAAAACCTGTCAAAAAAATCGATTAAACCTGTAAATCAATTTCAAATAGATAAACTTCAAAATAAATTCTACTTGCAGTATTTCTCTCGTAATTTTTTTCTTAATTTTCCTCTCCCAAAGCATTCTGATTAAAGAATCTTCTTGATCTTATTTGACCTATTCTAAATTTTCAGATTTCCTACCTATCTTAGTTAAATAATAATTGTAATCCTAGATGATAAGCTATAGATTTAAATATTTTTCATTTTTAAAAGAGGAACTTCTTTTTTATGGTCAAACTCTTTTTTGAAGCATCCAATATTAGATTAATACACCACTTTCTAGTTCATTAGAACATTGTAGATCTTCCATTTAGTCAAGATACATATCTTTCTAAATGTTTTCTTTGATCACACGTTCTCTTTTCAATTAGTTTTCAGATTGCTTCCTTCTCTCATACTAATCTTCTAAAGATTTTATAATACGTTTGTTTTTTTTAAATAAATATTTCATACTCAAGATGATTGTAGAAAGTATTATAAGCCAAAATATACAAAAAAAAAGTATATTTTACTATATAACTAATATGCAGCCATTTTTTGAAAAAAATTTACAGAACTAATTTTCAAGCATACATTACTAATCCAATTGCCACTTCTAGATCTTTTTTAACCGTATTATCCAAAAGTACAGAAATAAAATAAGCATAGTCGATTTGGTATAAACAGATATTTTATTTTTTTGAAGACAGTATCTAAAAGTTAACCTCAAATCTGATTAAAGCTTTCAGATATTTTAAAACCATAAATGCCAAACCTGAGTCCAAAAATGTAACCAGCATCTTCCATTTGGCATAAAAACAGATATTTTATTTAAATTTCAAAAATATTTCTGTAGACATTAGACGTAAATCAAACATTTGATTGACACTTTCAGACATTTTAAAATCTCTAAATGCAAAAACTGATTTCAGAAATAAAACTTTCATGGTTGATTTGGTACAAAACATATATTTTATGTAAAATTTGAAGGAATGTTTTGGAGACAATTTTTAGAAGTTAACGCAAATTTGATTAACCGTTATAGGTATTTTCACATTCTAAATGTAAAAAATAGACCTAAAATGAAACTAACATGGCCGATTTAGTATAATACATATATTTTATGTAAAATTTGAAGGAATGTTTTTGGAGACAATTTTTAGAAGTAAACCGCAAATTTGACTAACACTTATAGATATTTTCAAATCCTAAATGTAAAAAATGAATCCAGAAATGAGACCAGCATCGCCGATTTAGTGTAAAATTTGAAAGAATATTTTATTAGATATATTTCTGATCAATCAAAATTTCGATTGATATTTTCTAAAAAGTAGCCATTGTCAAAATTTTGATAAAAAATTTTAATTTTTGATTGACAGTTTTGGACATAAAAGGGTCATACAACTACTATGAAAATGGTATCAAAAGATGCAGCTAGCGATTTTAGGAAAAGTCATAACATTTGAAGCGATATGATTCAGCCAATTTTGTACCATCAAATTTTTTGTGAAGTGGAACCCCCCCCCCCCCCCCTCCAGCACTAATAGGGTTAAAGATTAAAAAGTTTGCTATGCAAAAAGGAAATACTGAAATTTTGGAAAGATCTTTTTAGATAGAGAGCATGATATTGAAAATAAAAAGTCCAACTTTGAAACATAGGAAGATATCAGATTTCTTCAAATAAATTAGATTTTTTACAATGATTTGAATAAAATTTTTCTGTAATTTTTGAGTAAACTTTTTTATTTGCGGCGCCACCTGTTGAGCGCTACTTGGTATTTGCCCAAAGGGTGTCTGAAATTGTTTTTTGGTTTGACTATATTATAAAAGAACTGCTTTCATTCTAAATTTAAGTAATCAATTTGAAAGGAAGTGTTCATATACATGTCAAATTTTTAACAAACGTTCATGTAACACATATGTTCACTTATAAACATTTTATATTTTCTGAGTTGATATTCATGTCTTCATCATCAGATTTAGCGTGTGCAAGTGACGAAGATTTTTTGTCCCTTGAAATAAAATCTCATCTGAAGATGAAGAGGTTGAAAATGGAAAGATTGGAATAATAATAATTAGAAAGTCCAATAACACATATATTTCTACCTCTATCTCTGTCCAAATAACATAAACTTTTCTCCAAATCCTTTCTCTCAAGAGATATATTCAATTTTGTTCCTGGTACTTCAATTTCTCCTGCAACAGAGTATGAAGCTTTTAATAAATTTTTTTTTCAGAAAATATAGTAAATAGCATTTTGCTGCACACAAATCAAAAGGCTGAAATTAATAATGTAAATGAATTTTCAATTTTCGAGTTTTATGCTGGTTGCGCAATCATAATTAGAGCTGGTGTGATAAGTCAAATTTTGCGAGCACTGAAAGTTCATACAAAACTTATGATTCTAAACCATTTTACGGTTGTGCTATGTAAAAAATAGATTGAAAGAATTTCTAAGAATGTTATCACTAGATGACAAATGAAAACAAACGCAAAAATTTGATAAATTGGCAGCTATAAGGAATGCATATGATCCGTTTGATTCAAATTTGACTAAATATTATACACCAAGCCCAAACCTAACTATTGACGAACGGCTTTGCTCTTATTGTGTTTATGTTCCTGGAAGAAGTTACATGCCAGAAAAACCCGCAAGGTATGGTGTAAAAATATTTTAGTTATTGGATGCTGAAAACGGGCTTGCTTTAAAATCTTTTATTTACTCGGGAAAAGAAGGAAATGAATGTGCGTACGGCATTGCAAAAAAAGTTAGTTTATTTTTATGCGAGCTTTATTATAAAACAAACAGAAATCTTTATTTAGATAGATTTTTTGTTTCGTTTGATTTGTGTGAAACACTTTTATTAAACGGGCTTACGATGACAGGGACAATGAGACAAAATTTAGGGATGTTCCTCAAATCAAGAGAGTTATTTGATACTCGATATCTCTATAATCTTGAAAAAAAAGTTATTTTGTATTCTTATAAAGCTAAAAAAAACAAATCTGTTATATTGCAGTCTTCTTTTCATACTCAAAAAAGGATTTGTGTAGAACGATATCATAAAAAAAACCTGATATAATACTTGATTGCAACAAGTATATAGGAGGAGTTGATATAATGAGCCAGAGAGTCAAAAATTTTACTTGTAGAAGGAAAACTGAGAGATATCCGTTTGTATTTTTATCAAACATTTTGGATATTTCTACTCTTAACTCGTTTTTAATCATGAAACAAAATGGATATAAAGATTCAAGGCTAAAGTTCCTAAAAAATTGACTCATTCATTGGCTGAAAAGATAATCTTAGAAAGATGTAATAATGTCTTAATTTATAATCAAAATAAAAAAAAAATTTTTGGCTTATGGTATGTTGGACAAATGCTTCCTTTAATCAAAATAATGTTAATGTGGTACAAAGAGTCAGCTCACAAACAAGAAGATGCCATGTAAAGGAATGTATAAAGACCACGAGATGGGAGTGTGGAAAGTGTAATAAAAAATATGTAGTGATCATAAAATTTCATTATGTGAAAATTGTTCATAATTTCTTTTTTTAATATCTTTTTTTGTAATAAAAAGTTCAGTTTTACTTTTTTTTCTATTATAAAATATGAGTGATATAATAAAGACAGAAACAATCAGATGAAATTCCAGAGATGTTGAAGGTATTTTCAACAAATTAAAGTTCAGTGAGTTGTATGATGCTCGGTATCTTTTAATCAAGTTATTCCATGCTCCTAAAAATCCAAAAAAAAGCCCAAAAAATGTTCACCCTTTTATTCAAACTTAATTTGCAAAAAGTTTTGAATTCATATAATAATTTATTAACTGAAAGATCAAAATAATGAATGCGTAAATCTTAATTAAAAATATCGAAGAAATAAAAAGTTTTTATAAATAGGAAAAGAAAAAATATTTACAAACTTGATTATTTTAATGCCATCTACACATTTTTGAAAAAATGCTGTATTATTTTTGTTCCCGAAAGTATATACAGACAGAGACATAACTTTCTATTAGTGATAGAGGGACCTTCACTAAAAAAATTAATTGTAGAAAATTTGCCAAAATATCTACCTTCACATTTTGTGATTTTTCCTAAAATGTTTAGCTGCATCTTTTGGTACAATTTCAATGGTAGTTGAATGACTCTCTAGTCAAAAACTATCAATAAAAATGAGAACTTTCCAACAAAATTTTGACATTACCTGGAGTTAACCTTATAACTTAGGGTCTATATTAGATACTCCCTTGAAAAATTAAAATTATATACAGTTTTAAATGTATAACACTTTATATTTTTAATTTTTTCAATAATACCATGTTTTATTTTTAGACTCAGTTTTTGCAATTAGGATTTGAAAATACCTAAGTGTCAATCAAATTTGTAGTTTGCTTCTAAAAATTGTCTCGAAAAACATTCATTCAAATTTTACCAAATCGACCATGCTAGTTTCATTTATGGACTCAGATTTTGGATTTATGGTTTAAAAATATCTGATAGTGTTTATATAATACTACTTTATATAATTATTTAAATGAAAAGTTCCTTTTTGAGATGATCTGTAAAATATAAATCATTTTTTGACAGATTTGATTGGTTTTGATAAAAATAATAGACATCACGACTGAATTCAGCATAGTTGAAATATATATATCACATTGAAAATATTTATAAATTTGGTATTTTTTCCAATTTGTTACGATTGTGTTCAGGTGAGCAGATTGTATAATGGAAATTAAGCAGTATGATGATGGTTAACACCATAACTTTAAAAGTCTTGCTATTTCAATATAAGTCTTTTATCAAAATATTCGGGCATCTAACTATAGATTTCAGTCAGGGCTTACTTCTAGAGGACAACCTTAATTCTTTATTTTCATTTTCGCCCTCAGCATCATAGTATTTTAACGTTGTTATCCAAGCAGTATATTTTGCATAAGAATTATGTGTATTTTCGTAAGGCACACCTTAGAATGTCATGGAGCTCTTAAGTACAGGCGCTTACAATTTTTGAGAAACACTGAATCAAAGAATAAAAATATTTTGTTGTTTTTATTTAAATTGAAATAAAATATAGATATTGGATGAACGAAATGAAGAATCAGGATTATTTTGATTTACAAATAATAATCCTTAATTTCTCTTAACGTTAATTTAATGTAATTAAAAAATAGTTGTATATCTAGCAAGATTTCTCAAAGAGAATACCTATTTATTAATAAAATTTGTTGATCTAATAAAAATATATGCTTTTAATGATAAACGTGATTAAATCAATAATCTCCACCACGACCTCCTGAAAAGTTTGTTTTTGGTTTCAATTGTATCGAGTTTAGTTTAGGGCATTCAGTAATCCGGTGTCCTAATCCACAACAATATGGACAGCCATTGCTATCCCATACTTGGGAAGGTGCTTCTTTGGAGTCATCGGCGAAGAAATCAGGAATACTTTGACCAGATTCAACAAACAAGTGCTTCAAATCTTGCAAGAGGTACTCATCGCAGTCTTGAGTGACGTAAGTGGTAGCAAAACCCTTATGATTTGACCTCCCGGTTCTTCCAATTCGATGAACATACGTTTCGATATCACTCGGCATATCGAAGTTGATGACATGTAGAATACCAACAAAGTCAAGACCTTTGGCTGCGACATCAGTTGCCACGAGTACATCCGCGATGCCACTTTTGAACTTATCGATTGCTTCACTTCGCTCACTCTGATCCTTGTCCCCATGGATTCCTACAGCGCTAACACCCTTTAACAACAAATACTCTTCTATGCTGTCAACATCTTGCCTCTTTTGCGCGAAAATCAAGACAGAAGGGGGAGTTAGCTGAAGAGATTGCAACAAGTGCGACATTTTATTTTCCACATATTCTAAGTACTGAGTAACGTTTATGTTGGCTGCACCTGCTCTCCCAACGTTGACAGTTATCGGCTTGACCAAGGCCGTACTCGCAAACGTTTGAACCTTCAAGGGCATCGTGGCAGAAAAAAGAAGGGTTTGGCGTTGACCTTTGAAATAAGACAGGATGTCTCTAACATCGTCTCCAAAGCCCAAGTCAATCATGCGATCGGCCTCATCTAAGCACAAGTACCTGCAAATGTCCAATCTCAGCATTTTGGAGCTGAGAAGCGAAATGAGTCTGCCGGGAGTAGCCACGATGACGTGCATCCCTTGTTTGAGTGAATCTGCTTGTTCTTTGAACGAAACGCCGCCTATGATCAGCGTTACACGGAGAGGAGGAAGGCCTGCTTTTTGTGTAAGAAGCGATGAGAATTTTACAACAATTTCGCAGATTTGGCGAGCTAATTCCCTAGAAGGCACAACAATCAAACCAAAAGGTCCTTCTTTGTATTTAAAGGGCAGTTTCAATTCTTGTTCGATACAGAACATTATAAGAGGAAGTGTAAATACTAAAGTCTTTCCGGAACCGGTGTAAGAAATGCCTATCATATCTCGCCCGGAGAGAACAATAGGAATCCCTTGGATTTGAATATGAGTGGGAGTGCATACATCATCCTCCTTGAGCGCATCAATGATCGCCTTAAATAACCTCATCTGACGAAAAGAAAGCAATGGAGGTGGAACGTCTTCACCATGAACAGTGATGCCCAGTTTTTTACGAATTTCTTCATTTCTTTTCTCTCCAAGTTTGATAACAAAGGACGGTGGCCGCCAGCTCGTTCTAAGCGGCTTTTCATACTTTATGCCTTTCGCTACTTCGGAAACACTTAACAGAGCTTTTTTGGAATCAATGCCTTCCAGAATTTTCTCTTCTTCTCTTATCTGCTTTTCAGTAGCGGCTTTTTCGAAGTAGCCTTCTTGTCTAGAGAGAAAATTGTGCTGGTCAAGAAGCGTTTCTAACCTTTCTTTACTCAATAACTCATTAGATTTGGTAGATTCTTCTGCCGGTTCCTCACACTTTATATCCTCTTTAATTTCATCGGTATTTACCTTTTTAACCTTTTTTAATAGTTGAGCTTTTCTTTGTTTAATTGGAATATAGGGTACATAGTCATCGGCATCAGAAAGTGAACTGCTTGAAGTTGCGCGTCGTTTTTGATATAATGTCATCTCTTTCAGAACATTTTCTTCTAAATTTTTATATAAATATATTTTAAAAATAAATAAAAAAATTCTTGAACAAATTTCAAACTAAAACGAACTTCAAGGTGCATAACAGAGAGTAATAAGTGTAAAGTTATGCATAATTATAAATTTATAATTTGATCCGTTCAATCCCATTGAAATTTTAAATACCAAGCTGTAAATTGCAATTATCCGTTAAGGAACACACATTATGTTTGTATCAGGGGCGCACATCCTCAAAAATATTACGGAGGGGGTGAATTTTTGCAATTTTCAAAATTACTCATGTGGAAATACCATGGGAGACCAAATATTCAAGAAATCCTTTAAAATAGAGTGTATACAGCGCATACGTGAATTTATAACTTTGTACGATTAGTTAGTATATACTAAATAAATTAAAATTTAGTTAATAAATGTTTGGGTGGTGATTGCACTTAATTTAGCCATTACAGAAACTTTAGCCTCTCGTAAAAAATTTTACATCAAAAAATTATTCGTAAAAAATATTACATGATAAATTAAAAAAACAAAATATTAATGGGGAAATTGTAGTTGTATGAACTAAATCGAATAAAATTTTTTGAAATTAAAGAACTATATGGTTCAATTTAAAGAGACGAGGTAAAAAATACTTGAAAAAAAAGTAGAGTACGAAGGGTGTTTAATAATAATTGATAAAAGTTGAAAAAAGTTTTGCGAAGTAAGTTTCAATGAAAAAATTTGGTTGATAAAATGTAAGAATACAATGCTGAAAATATAAGTAATCAAGTTTTTTCAGCACATCGTCAATAATATTTTAACAAAAATATTAAACATTTTTTCTTTAAAATTCATTTTTAATTTGATTGAACATAAAGCACCGGATTACTGATTTTTTAATTGTTGTTATCACATTCATATGGACGAATATAATTTATAGATTAACTGAAAAGAGGTTCTGGATGGAGACCCTATGCCCCTACACTTAAGCCAATGATGAACGAGGGTAAAATCAGGGGCGCACATCTGGGGGAGGGGGTGAAAATGACCTTCGCCGCCCCCCCCCCCCCCCCCCCCCAATAATTTTCTATAAGTAAGAGTTGCTGCGTGTTTATAAAACATGTATGATGATCGCATAGAAGGAATGCAGACTTTCGAATCAATCAAACATCATGCCAAGGTGCTCTTAAATTCCTATCGAACATATTTTACAGACGATGTGTGAGAGCTATATAATAATAATCCATTGCTTCAATATGCACACAGGTCACAGAGCAAACACATGTTGATGATCCACTAGATTTTCTCATCTTCTGTCACAGTGATTCTATTTCTCTCTCCTGTTTTTCTCATCCGCTTTCTCTGCTAAAACTCAATCCATGCCCCCATGCATCTTATGCGATATCAGTTTTTGAAAATTTTTCCAATGAAAGGATCAAGAAAGTATAAATAACGTTGCGCAAGTTTTTTGTTTTTAAACTGTGCCCCTTCTATCAACTTTTTTTGGCTACACCACAGCTTCTGTCTAATTTGCATTTAGAGTTAAATTAAAATAGTTTTCAATCGTTACAATCTTATATCAATGAATATTGATAGACTTGCGCTAAGAATTTTTTTTCAACAAAAGTCACTTAATCTTTATCACTACGTTTGCTACATTTGAAAACTTTAATTTTTTCAAGTCAAGAAATTTTTTTCAATAGTTATTTGGGAATGAATATTTTGATTATCTATTCAGTTTAAACGCAAGAATACTCTATTTGCTTAATATTTGAGCAGATATTTTTTTATAATGTTCGATTGTTGAATTTTATAAGTAACTGTACATAATGAAATCACTTTTTTTAAGAAAATTTGTTGATTATTACAATAAAAATATAATATCGAAATAAAATGTTTCAGTTGTTAAAAATGTACTTGATCTATTTATGACAGCTGTCAGAATTTTATTTGTAGACAGAAATATTCAAAAAAAACGCAATGATTTTCTTTTCTCGTATACTTTGATTTATGTTAATTTGGTCCTCGGACATTTCGCCCCATTATTTTCATAAGACAGTTCGTCCCATGGACAATTCGCCCCATTATTTTCATAAGACATTTTGTCTCATGGACAATTCTAAAAAATTAAGAGATAAATTGATTAATTTGAAATAATTTAATAGAGATAAAATAAACAAGAATATAAAATTTTTTAATAATTTTACAGATATAATAAGCAAAGATGGATGAAACTAATAGCCTATGAGACAATTTGTCAGGGGGAAAATTGTCTATGGGGCGAAATGTCTGTCGACCGTTATTTAAATAATTTTTTAATTATAAGGGCTGCTACTTAAACGTTGGCTTTTGCTGCTTATAAAAGCTTAAAAATATCAAATAAACTCTAATTCTTTATGCCTCCTATTATTTTGAAATTATTCTGAGAACAGACGGTTCCATTTTAAAATAGTGAAAATTGTTTTATTAGTTTATTTTGTTTCCTTTCTCTCTTATGTTAATTATGTAGCAAATTTTTCAATTTTGAGTAAAAGGTAAGGTGCAATGGGTGTATTTTCATTGACCAGGCACTGATGTACCGCTTATGTCAAACTACGAACAAATTCATATCGATGAGGAATCGAATCCAGAGGCTTCCGTGCTGAGTCCATCATCTCAACCAACCTGTCATGCCACCCATAGAGTATGCTGTAGGGGATACGTCAAATTAGTTTTCAAAAAACTTATGTTATGCTCTAAAAATTTTTAGTTTTTGTTGAAGCTCTATAACTTTTTCTGATAGACTTTTTTTCCTTAAAAGTTATAAAAGGCAAATCATTGCAAAATGTTAAAAGTTATTTTACTTTTTGTAGCTTGTATCAATTTAGCTTTTAAACTATTTTTGAATGATGCTGAGTAAAATGAAATAATGCGATCTTAATTTTTTGTTTTATTTTTATTTGCACAATTATAACTTCGTTGTATACCTTTGCCCCTGAATCAATCACATTTTTTCATATAAACATCGCAGGGTGTCTAGTAGACTCTTTGCCTTTAAAATACATTCACTCATATAAAACTATCCAACCTTCAGTTATTTGTTTTCTCTATGAATCAAATATCCTTTCATAAATTCCTGTAATGTGCCTGGTAGACTACTTCATTTTTCAAATGAAAAGCCTATTCCACCCCCTAACATTTTTGGATTTTTTTAAACTAGTGTATATTTGATGGTTGTAGGTAAAAATGCCTCTAGAAAAAATGCCCCCGAATAAATGTCCCCAATTAAAAAGTAGGAAAAAATGCCACATAATTTTTGATTTTCAGGATTTTTTAATTATATAAATATTTTTATTTGGTACCGTTTTGAAAGGCTAAATTTCTAAAATTTCTTAATCTATAGGGTTTTTTCTTTATAAAGTTCTTGAAAACAATAGCAAAGGTGCAGATTTATGGGAATGTGTTCTTAAAATCAGTTAAAATATAAATTATATTTAGAAAGTGTTCTGATACACACAAAGTCCAAAAATATTTGCTGTTTTATAATTTTTTTTTTTGTATTTAAAAAATTGTCGTATGCTGAGTTTTTTAGTTTACTTTAATTAAATTTTAAATGTTTTAGATGAAAAGTTAACTATTTTTTTTACAAAAAATCTTTATTTGACATATCTTTTTTAAAAATTTTAATTAATAATTTTTTGAAATTTTTTGTGTTGGGGCATTTTTTCTTAATTTTAAATTGGGGCATTTTTTCCTACTTTTTAATTGGGAGCATTTTTCTGCGCACCATATTCGATATGCAAATTTAATTAAAAAATTTCGCCCCCCCCCCCCCAATAATTTTGAGGATGTGCGCCCCTGGGTAAAATATATATACAAACAAATAAGGTTAATTTATCTTACATTGCAATATGCATATCCTACATACAAAATTAGAAGCAAACTAAAATAATATACAAAAATTTGATAAAGAAATGATACTAATGGAAAATTTGATAAAGAAGAGCGTGAGATATGAGAAGAGAGAGAATGAAATGAAGACGAAATGAGCGAGATGAAAATGATGGAAAAGGGGTTTGAGTGACAGAGAAGCGGAAAGAGTTATTGAGTGAAATGATATGAAAATTTGAAGCATGTCCCATTGGTATGCATGGTATGTAATTAAAAAAATGGAACGAACGTCAAATCCATAAATGGAAATGTCTTAGTGATGTCATCAAATATTATTGTCTCCGACTATGCTGTCTGGAATATTATCCAATGAGTAATAAAGAAATCACGTTTGGCAAGTTGAATTCTGATTTAGTGTATGTATGTAACAGTGGGATAGATAATAATTTTTGCATTTACAAGTCGCAGGTTTGATAAATTGGTAACTGCGCTTTTAAAAGAATTTCAGATTTAACTAGCACACGCACACATATAGTAGAAAAGTGATTTTCATTACTCTCACATGCATTGACAAATTAATATTATCATAGCGTTTCAAAGAAGGTTTACATAACGCATATACACTAGTTTAAAACAATCCAAAATTTAGACTCGCCCCCTGGTTTGTATAATTAGGAAATCAGTAATGGCAAATTCTAATGTTGGCAAAAAATATCATTCTCAGAAGAAAAACTTAAATTAAACAATAATTTAACTTTAATTTTTATCATAGATTCGACAACACAAATTACACATTTCCTTCCAATTTTTATCTTTCTTTTTTATTTTGATTTCCATCAATTTTTCATTTCATGCCTAAACTTTCATTCGTTTCTATCAAAATAATAACATAAAAATGTACTAAGAATCGAAAATTAAAAAAATATATATCTATTTTCAGTCAAAAAGTTGTAATAATGACAGATGCCTCCTTTTGTTTTGTATAATCTTTTTTTATATTATTTAAAAGACTTGTTTGGTTTGTGAGCAAACTTTCCAGATTACTTCCCTTTTGGTAAAGTCTTAGAATGAATATTCAAAATCTTTTTTTCATTTCCATTTCGTTGATATAATAATGCAAATTTGAGCTATATTTGATCAGAGGCAGTAATGTAGCCAATAATTTGAACAAGAGCCCATACATTTTTCAGCCGAGCAAATATTTTTTATAGCACATAACTAAAAAAGAAAGTATTCTCAATAATTTAAAGCTTAACGGTTTTATCCTTATTGATTACTGTAACTGAAAGAGTTAAATTAACGTAATAGACTACACAAATTAGGAAAAATTCTCATATATTTGCTAAATACAATTTAAGTCTTATTCAAGAAATCAAATATATAGCATCTTCATTCTTAGATATTCGTTTTATTTAATGTTTTAGTTTTTTTTATCAAGATTGCTTTGAATAGTTGGCAATGTTTTCACACTTTCCTTAAAAGTTAATAAAACTTAGTGTATGTAATTTAGGTACTCGGACATTTGGCCGACAGACATCTGACCGAATGGACATTTAGCCGACGTACATTTGGCAGAACAGACATTTGACAGAACAGAACAGAACAGACAATTGATCTTTCGGTCAAATGTCCGGACACGGTAAAGATGCGTATGTTATATTACGCTATTTATAACACAATTTTGTAATTCCTTACGTGCCACCAATGAAATGTATTCGTCTACAGAGTACAAGTTTCACGCTTATAACTGCATTCGGACCTTCGTTCATCGAGTATTAAGCATCAGGGGCGCACATCCTCAAAATTATTGGGGGGCGAAATTTTTTTGTTGCAATTTTCAAAATTAATGGTCTGGAAATACCACGGGAGACCAAATATTCAAGCTACTTTATATTTTTTTTACAAAATTGGTGAATTTAAATACTATACTTCCAGCGAAAATATTTTAATTAAATTTGCATATCGAATATGGTGCGCAGAAAAAATTACCCCAATTAAAAAGTAGGAAAAAACGCCCCCGAAAAAAATGCCCCAATTTAAAATTAGGAAAAAATGCCCCAACACAAAAAAATTCCAAAAATTATTAATTAAAATTAAAAAAAATTTTTTTTAAAAAGATATGTCAAATAAAGTTTTTTTGTAAAAAAAAAAGGTAACTTTTCATCTAAAACATTTAAATTTTAATTAAAGTAAACTAAAAAACTCAGCATACGACAATTTTTTAAATACAAAAAAAAATTATAAAACAGCAAATATTTTTGGACTTTGTATGTATCAGAACACTTTCTAAATATAATTTGTATTTTAACTGATTTTAAGAACACATTCCTACAAATCTGCACCTTTGCTATTGTTTTCAAGAACTTCATAAGAAAAAAACCCAATAGATTAAGAAATTTTAGAAATTTAGCATTTCAAAACGGTACCAAATAAAAATATTTATATAATTAAAAAAAATCCTGAAAATCAAAAATTAGGGGGCATTTTTTCTGCGCATTATATTTGATATGAAATTCGGTTGGTTGAGATGATGGACTCAGCACGCAAGCCTCTGGATTCGATTCCTCGTCGATACGAATTTGTTCATAGTTTGACATAAGCGGTACATCAGTGCTTTGTCAATGAAAATACACCCATTGCACCTTACCTTTTACTCAAAATTGAAAAATTTGCTACATAATTAACATAAGAGAGAAAGAAAATAAAATAAACTAATAAAGCAATTTTCACTATTTTAAAATGGAACCGTCTGTCTTCAAAATAATAGGAGGCATAAAGAATTAGAGTTTATTTGATATTTTCAAGTTTTTATAAGAAGCAAAAGCCAACGTTTAAGTAGCCAACCCTTGAAATTAAAAAATTATTTAAACTAAGGGTCGACAGACATTTCGCCCCATAGACAATTTGCCCCCTGACAAATTGTCTCATAAGCTATTAGTTTCATCGATCTTTGCTTATTATATGTGTAAAATTATTAAAAAATTTTATATTCTTGTTTATTTTATCTCTATTAAATTATTTCAAATTATTCATTTTATCTCTTAATTTTTTAGAATTGTCCATGAGACAAAATGTCTTATGAAAATAACGGGGCAAATTGTCCATGAAACAAAATGTGTTATGAAAATAATGGGGCCAATTGTCCATGGGACGAACTGTCTTATTAAAATAATGGGGTGAATTGTCTATGGGAAGAACTGTCTTATGAAAATAATGGGGCAAAATGTGCGAGGACCAAACTAACAAAAATCAAAGTATACGAAAAAAGAAAATCATTGCGTTTTTTTAAATATTTAAGTTTTCAAATGTTACAAAATGTAGCAAACGTAGTGATAAAGATTGTGACTTTTGTTGAAAAAAAATTCTTAGCGTGAGTCTACAATATTCATCGATATAAAATCGTAACGATTGAAAACTATTTTAATTTAACTCTAAATGCAAATTAGACAAGTGGTGTAGCCAAAAAAAGTTGATAGAAGGGGCACAATTTAAAAACAAAAAACTTGCGTAAAATTATTTATACTTTCTTGATCCTTTCATTGGAGAAATTTTCAAAAACTGATATCGCATAAGATGCATGGGGGCACCATGCGGTACATAGGAGTGTGGGCACGGCCCCTCATGCCCCAGCCTAGCCACGTCACTGGAGAGAAGAGAGCTGAATGAGATAGGAGAGCTTAACAGGAGAAGAGAAGAGGGCTTGAATGAAAGAAGAGAGCGTGAGTGAATGATTGAGTTTTAGCAGAGAAAGCGGAAGAGAAAAACAGAGGAGACAGAAAAAGAAATAGAATCACTATTACAAAAGATGAGAAAATCTAGTGGATCATCAACATTTGTTTGCTCAAAAATACTATAAAGAGGAGACACTGTGATAAACATTGCTTACTTATTGTGTGCATATTGAAACAATGGATTATTATTATATATAGCTCTCACGCATCGTCTGTAAAATATGTTCGATAGGAATTTCAGAGCAGCTTGGCATGATGTTTGATTGATTCGAAAGTCTGCATACATCTTTTATAAACAAGCAGCAACTATGCATCTATGTAATCAATCACTCTTGCTCACTCAGGACTAATTTGCTATATTTTTTAGGTTATAAGGGTCTAACTAATTTCTTACCCACAAAAAACTGCCCCACAATCTTCCATTTTATGGTTGGATTTGAAAATATGCTATACTATACTAACATCGACTCTAAGACTAACAATGCTAAATCTAACTCTAAAACTAACAATATTCTAACTATACTAACACTAACAATATTCTAATTATGTTAACACAAACGTTAAAACAATATTCTAACTATACTAACACCAACTCTAAGACTAACAATATTCTAACTATACTAAAACTAACTCTAACAATATTCTAACTATACTAACACTAACAATATGCTAACACTAACGTTAAAACTAACAATATCCTAACTATACTAACACCAACTCTAAGACTAACAATATTCTAACTATACTAACTCTAACACTAACAATATTCTAACTATACTAACACTAACAATATTCTAACTATGCTAACACTAACTCTAAAACTATCAATATTCTAACACTAAAACTAAAAATATTCTAACTATACCCAACACTAACAATATTCTAACTATGCTAACACTAACATTAAAACTAACAATATTTTAACTATACTAACACCAACTCTAAGACTAACAATATTCTAACTATACTAAATGTTTATTCTAAAATCTATTCTAAATGTTTATTCGATTAAATGTCCGTTTGATGAAATGTCGGTTCGGTCAAATGTCTGTTCGGCCAAATGTACATCGGCTAAATGACCATTCTATCAGATGTCTGTCGGCCAATTGTCTTTCGGCCAAATGTCCGCCGTTGGTAATTTATAGAGTATAACTTAGAGAATGGAATAGCTAATTTATAAAAATTTAGGGTTTGAAGAAAATTTTCTTCGAAAAATTGTAAACCTTCAATTTCTATTTAAAAGGGGAAAAGTTATATTTTCGACTTTATACTTGTCAATTCTTAGGCACACGCCCTAAATGTATTTTCAAACAATTTACTTTACTAACTGAATATATGTGGAGGTAGAATATAAAGAAAGAAAACTAACCGTGGTCTGAATAGAGAAGTGGTCGTAACTGAGAAAAAAATTCTCTACAATATAACTAATTTTGACTGTATGAAACTGACAGTATAGAGGTCTCCGTTGTAAAGAGGTGACCGTTTAGAGAGATTTCAGTGTATATAATAAATTATATTCTCTATGGATTATATTAAATGTATGTTTTAATTAAATGATGTTGTAAGTAAAACTTAAGAAATAAATGAATCATATAACTTTACTTACTAGAATATGTTATCACTCAAGTAAAGGTTTTCAACTTGATATTTCGAACTCAGAGATTTGATAGAAAAAATACAAAGATCAAAATCGTACCAAACTTTAATATTTTTCGTACATTCCGAAACGTATAACAAAAGCTTACCGTAAGGCAATTTCTAAACGTAACGTACCGTATGCCACAACTGATGGTATGTGAAGCTCTTTACTTTAGAGAACAGTTTTGCTATGGGCTCGCACTCATACCAGGGAGCTTTTTAGTAGAAGTATCATTTGTAATAAATTAACTAATTTTACAGTAACATTTTTTGATCACTGTACGATAATAATACTCGTAACTCTCAACCAGACACTAACAAAAAGCGGCAAAATTTGTAACTCAAGTGGTAGGCATTATAAAAACATATAATCATTAAACTACCACCTAAATTGGTTGAGTTGGCATATATGCAATTGCATATATTCGTTTTTAACATTAATAAGGTAAGCACTCACGCATAAAAAAACGAATACAGATCCCTGTTAAAATACAATATAATACGTACAATTGCCTGAATTAAAATAAAAGAAATAAACCTACTTTGCAACAAATTAGAATGTATAAATTTTTTCAAAAGGAAAATGAATTAAAGACGCACATAGTCTCCTGAAAAAACAAACTAAAACTTACTACCAATCTGAACTTAGATTAGTAAGTTAAAAAATAAAAAATAATAATATTTTGCAAAAAAATATTTTATGTTCCGTTTTACTAAATATTCAGTAGTATTCTGCCATTATTTCATTATAAACTATTGAGTAAATAATTTATTTCGAAGTTTAAAATAAATGAAAATAGACATAAATTTAATAATATATTTTATTAAGAGTTTAGCCAAAAATTTTTTTTAATTGTTTACTTGCTTATTTATCACTCACATATACATAAATAATGACAATTCATTACACACAAGGTGCAAATATTTTTGACATGAAGCAAATATATGTTGTGTTTTTTTCTTTATATATAATAAGACGTCCTAAAATCTAACATTAATTCACTCCCTTCTGATTTTCCGAAATTTGTTGGCTTCGAAGTTGTGCTTCATCTGGAGCCTTTCCAAAATTAATGATTCCTTTCATCCCTCATCACAGTTTGGTTTGTAATAAAAAAATAAGAAGAGGCACTGAGAAGCGAAATTATTCAGCACAATACCTTTGCACAACTACGCGATAGTTTTGAATAATAAACAATAGAAGTATGCCAAGAAAGGACTGCTATAAATGAAATCACAGAAGAGTACTCTAAAGAATATGATGTATATAAGATCGCACGGTAAGGGAAAGAAAAAATGGCCCTGTTTTTCATTACAGGAAATGTTCGACATAAGTAAGTAAGCTAAAAAAATCACAAAAAAATTCTTCTCATGATGGCATTGGATAACCAGCCTCTCAGAAATGACGGCTTTATTTCCCTTATAGCCAATTTACAGCGACATTATGTGAAACGTAGCCGAAAATTCTTTGCTATGAACGTTTTACTAAAATTTTATGAAAAACTACAAAAATATGTTGCAGATGAGGTGGTAAAAGATAGCCATATTAGCTTTGTTAATCATCTCATAAAACGTCAATTTCTCTCTCTGGTTACTGTATCACTACAGAATATGTACGGAAGAATGCAGTTCTGCATGCGTCGTACTTTACCGACTCCCATACAAATATGAATATAGCTGACAAGCTCAAGAACATGTGGGAGTCATGGAATATAGATACTCAAAGAAGACATGTACTTGTCAGAGAAGGTGCCACAAATATGTTGCTTAGAAGCAATCGGTCTGAGATTCAGTCTGTTCACTGTTTTAATATCATCCAACTCATCATAAGTGATGATATGCTCTTTCAAAAATCCGGGAAAATTTATTAATAAAAAGCTGTAGATTGGCTACACACTTTAACCATTCTAGCAAAGCCTAAAGTGAATTCAAAGCTATCCAGTTGTAAACTGAAAATGATACAGAAAAGGCAGCACTACTACTATTGCAGAATGTTCCGACTAGTTCGAACAGTGCATACCATATGTGAAGCGGCTGCAAAACCCGTAGAGGACTGTCTAATTTTACATCTCTGACCCTAATGAGTGCCAAATTTGTTTTCTTATAAGTGGCAAATTAGAGAACAAGTTTTCTCCATCATTCAGCCTTTCCTCCACTTACTGTTGAAATGAGTGGCGAATAATTGTTGTTGTTGTTGTTGTTAGCCCTTAGAGTATACTATCTTTATATGAGTATAATCTATTAGTTCAAAACAAGGCATTGTTTAAACTGAGAAAGTATTACCATAAAGCAAATACTCTCAGGGAAAAAGTGGGGAATAATTCCTTCTCTTCACCGTTATCCTAAATGTAAACATCGTGGCAAGATACTTTGAAAAACCACTGAAAAAGAAGGCATCAAAATACCCATGTCAAGATTCCTTGCATGCGCCTATGTTAGGTTCTTCTGTGTTTCTAGTTCGGGTATTGATATCATGAGGACTCAGTCATATGTTCTACCAGGAGTACTTGGTTAACTATTCCACAGACATGGCCTTCATACTGCGAGTGTGGAGACAGTTTATTGAAGCTGCTCATCTTATTGGACTAAGTACCTGTAGGTAGAAATGAGGATGACTTCACAGTTTACTCTAAGAAATTGTTAGATCATAGAAAGAGGCAAATATAATAATTACTATTCCAAAGAAAGATATCGCAGATGAGGCAGCCAGGGAAGTCGAGCTCTACCTCCGCACTAAGCAGTTCGAAAGAAACAAATGTCTCCTGCACCACTGGAAGCAGGAGAAAAAGTTTCCATTGCTGAAACAGCTTGCTGCAAAATACATATACTAACCTGCATCATCACTGCATTTTGAGCGTCTCTTTTTGGAATATGGCAAAATTATTGAGGAAAAACGCATATCGAGGTCACCTAAAAAGGAGAAAAGCTCTCGTTTCTTCACCACAATGTTAGAAAATTTTCATACTCAAGTACTGGTTGATTTTGTGGAAAATTGTCCCATATATGCACTTCCTATCCATCATTGAATAAAGGATTATTCTATCAGGAATATATTTCTCTTTAATCTAAATATTAATCAGATATTATCCGTATATTTTTCATCGTAATTGTTTATTAATTATTTGGTTTTTTAATTATTCGGTTTTCTGGCTTGATAAGAGAAGTATCCGGTGTGGTTACCTAATCTAGTTTTTTTGTGGCAAGTACCTAATAGTTAAGTTTACTTGCCCCAAAAATATATATGTAGCGTGTGCTCTGTCTGGACCATAATTATTTAAATGTTTATAAAATTTGTTTTACTCAAAAGTATATGATGAAGTAATGGCGGATTAAAATATTAAACAATGGAATTAATCTGTAAATTATTTCTATTATTATTTAAGTTTTAATTTTGTTTTATCATAGGAGGGTTTGGTCACTTTTCCCTAAAATCGCTAGCTGCATCTTTTGTTACCATTTTCATGGTATTTGAATGTCCTATCATGTCAAAAACTGTCAATCAAAATCAAAAAGTAAAATTTTTCAACAAAATTTTAACATGATCTGTAGTTAACCTTATATCTTAGTGTCTATATTATACACTACCTTTAAAATTTATAATTATCTTGGCTATCGGTTCAAAGGCGACGGGTGGTGGAGCGGCAGCGGAGGCCAGGATGTTGTCTTCAAGGGCGGCAACCCGGGAGTCCATCGAGGAACAGAGTCCCTGGATTGCCACTTCAATGTTGGTCATTCGAGCGTTACTATCGGTGAGAGCTTTTCCCAGATCGGTGAGATCCACCGTGGGAAAAGGAGCAGAGGTTGACGCAGGGGTCTGAGACGAAGGCATAGAGATAGCTTTAGTCGAAGGCAAGAAAAAGAAGATACATCTTGCTGATGGCACATATCAGCAAGCACATATAAGAAGGATACAGTAAGAAGATTTCATCAAACGGACATTTAATCGAATAAACATTTAGAATAGATTTTAGAATAAACATTTAGTATAGTTAGAATATTGTTAGTTTTAGAGTTAGTATAGTTAGAATATTGTTAGTCTTAGAGTTGGTGTTAGTATAGTTAAAATATTGTTAGTTTTAATGTTAGTGTTAGCATAGTTAGAATATTGTTAGTGTTGGGTATAGTTAGAATATTTTTAGTTTTAGTGTTAGAATATTCATAGTTTTAGAGTTAGTGTTAGCATAGTTAGAATATTGTTAGTGTTAGTATAGTTAGAAAATTGTTAGTGTTAGAGTTAGTATAGTTAGAATATTGTTAGTCTTAGAGTTGGTGTTAGTATAGTTAGGATATTGTTAGTTTTAACGTTAGTGTTAGCATATTGTTAGTGTTAGTATAGTTAGAATATTGTTAGAGTTAGTTTTAGTATAGTTAGAATATTGTTAGTCTTAGAGTTGGTGTTAGTATAGTTAGAATATTGTTTTAACGTTTGTGTTAACATAATTAGAATATTGTTAGTGTTAGTATAGTTAGAATATTGTTAGTTTTAGAGTTAGATCTAGCATTGTTAGTCTTAGAGTTATTTTCAAATCCAACCATAAAATGGAAGACTTCTTAGAATATTATCGATTTGGTATAAAACAGATATTTTATTTTTTTTGAAAATATTTTTGAAGACAGTATCTAGAAGTAAACCACAAATCTGATTGAAGCTTTCAGATATTTTAAAACCATAAATGCCAAACCTGAGTCCAAAAATGAAACCAGTATCTTCCATTTAACATAAAAACAGATATTTTATTTAAATTTCAAAAATATTTCTGTAGACATTAGACGTAAATCGAACATTTAGAACTAAACGCAAATTTGATTGATACTTACAGGTATTTTCAAATACAAACTGCAAAAATTGAGTCCATAAATGAAACTAACATGGTTGATTTGGTATAAAACATATATTTAATTGTAAAATTTGAATGAATGTGTTTGGAGACAATTTT
>JAUIRK010000718.1:0-29173 GCA_030549495.1 Nectonema munidae
TGATCCTTAATCGAAATCAAAAATGTCTATTTCCTCATGTATGCTATCAGAATTTCTCTTATACGCTAACTTCAGGGGCGCACATTTTCTATAAGTAAGAAGAGTTGCTTTAAAGCTTATTTATAAAACGTATATGATGATCGCATTATAGGATGTAATGATCTTTCGAATACATGATAATGTAACATAAGAGAATAAAACAGCGAATGCAGACTTTCAAGTCAAACATCGCCAAGCTGCTCTGAAATTCCTATCAAAAATATTTTACAAACAATGTGAGAGCTATATAATAATAATAATCCATTGTTTCAATATACACAGTGCACACGATAAGTAAGCAATGTTTATCACAGTGTCTCAAAGGGCCTTAGTATTTTTGAGCAAACACATATTGATGATCCACCAGATTTTTCTCATCTTCTGTCACAGTGATTCTATTTCTCTTTCTGTCTATTCAAATTAATCACAGTGATTTTTAGTAAAAATTTAGTTCCATCAATACACCAAACATTTTGCAAAAATGAAAATTTGTTTATGTTTTTAAATGAGAGAAAAATAAAGTTTTCAATCGTTACAATTTTATATCAATGAATATTGTCAGACTCGCGGTAAAAAATTTTTCAACAAAATTAACACATTTATCAGTACGTTTGTTACATTTTGGAAAATTTGAAAACTTTAATTTTTTCAAATCAAGAAATTTTTTTCCAATAGCTATTTGGGAATGAATATTTTGACTAGCTTCGGTTTAAAAGCAAAAATACTGTATTTGTTTAATATTTGAGCTGAGATTTTTTATAATGTTCTATTGTTAAATTTTGTAAGTAACACTGTACATAATTAATTAAATCATTTTTTTTAAAGAAAATTTGTTGATTATTATAATAAAAATATAAAATTGAAACAAAATTTTTCAGTTGTTAAAAATGTTCTAGATCTATTTATGACAGCTGTGAGAATTTTATTTGTGAACAGAGAAATAGTCAAAAAAAAAACCCAATGATTTTCTTGTTCTCGGTTACTGTGATTTTTATGATTTATATTAGTGTAAATGGTTTTTTTTTTATGATTTTGTGTTCTTAGACTTAAATAATTTTATGAAAAGTGGTTAAACTACCGTTTTTTGTATACTATGATTCCTTACAAAATGTAAAAAATACAAACGTTACCAAATCACTCTATAAGGGTTAGCTACTTGAAGGTTGGCTTTTGCTGCCTATAAAAACTTGAAAATATCAAATAAACTATCTCATTTTATTTGCCTTTATTTTGAAATAATTCTAAGAACAGACAGTATCATTTTAAAATAGTGAAAATTGCTTTATTAGTTTATTTTGTCTCCTTTCTCTCTTATGTTAATTATGTAACAAATTTTCCA
Source organism: Nectonema munidae (assembly GCA_030549495.1). NCBI lineage: Eukaryota > Metazoa > Nematomorpha > Nectonematoida > Nectonematidae > Nectonema > Nectonema munidae. The sequence continues at coordinate 1,379 of JAUIRK010000718.1, forward strand.
ATTTTGAGTAAACGGTAAACAAGGCACTGATATACCGCTTATGTCAAACTATGAACAAATTGGTATCGATGACGAATCGAACCCAGAGGCTTCCGTGCTGAGTCCATCATCTTAACCAACCTGCCATGCCACCCATAGAGTATGCTATAGTGGATACGTAAAATTTGTTTTCAAAAATCTTAAGTTATGCAGTAAAATTTTTTAGTTTTTGTTGAAGCTCTATAACTTTTTCTGATAGACTTTTTTTCCTTAAAAGTTGTTATTTTAAAAAAACAAGTTAACCAATCTTTGTTTAATTTGCCTGCCCCTTTTGTGAATCATGCATACTTTCCGTACATTTTCAAACAGTCTTTTTTATTCCACCTTACCATGTTTTTATCAATCCCTTGACATTTTAAAACAGTTCTTGATAAGATTTTTAATTCTTCGTTAAATTTGATATAAAAAAAGAGATCTTTTTGTATTGGAAGCTTTTTTTTCCATTTAAGCCAAATACCATTAAAATTTTCAACATATTTTTCTAAATCCTATTTTTGGAATTTTTGATATAGCAAATAATTATGCGCTATCTTTAGATTTCTCATAATGTGCGGGATTACGTCAAGAATGATATGTTTAATTAAGATATTAAAAGACATCACATTAAATTTTTTTATCTCATCATTATTTTTTTTAATACGATAACATCAACGGTTTCTTTTAAAGATGTCAAAAAATCAATTTATTTAATTAATTTGTTTGAAATTTTTTGTTGAGAAAAAATTAAGTAAAATCTACAAATATAAAATAAAATTTTAAATGGCCTAAAATCAAAATAAGTAAAATAAATTAAAAAATAGAAGACAAAGATTTTAAAATTTTAAAAAGTTGTGAATTAGCTTATTAATAAATTCTAAAAACAAATTTCCAATAAACTAATTAAAATAATTCTAAAATAAAAAAAAATTTAAAGATTTTTATGCTCAACCCTAACCCACATGGTTAGAACTTGCAAAAATAAATAATTTACCAATTAATAATAATTACCGAGTGTTCGGTATTCGACTAAAGTTCTTATCGGTGCATCTCTAGTTCCAAGCATATTTTAAGTGTCCACTATTATAAACAAACAACTTATACCTTATATCAATGCTAATTTACATTAGTGGCGCACATCCGAGGGTGGGCGAAAAGCCTATTCGCCCCCCCCCCCCCTCTAATAATTTTGGATTTTTTAAACTAGTGTATATGAGTTATGCAATTAAAATATTTTCGCTGGAAGTTTAGTTTTTAAATTTCATCAATTTTGTATAAAAAAAAATGGAAGTAGTCTTATAAATTTACGTATGCGCTGTATACACTCTATTTTAAAGGATTGCTTTAATATTTGGTCTTCCGTGATATTTCCAGACCATTAATTTTGAAAATTGCAAAAAAATCGCCCCCAATAATTGTGAGATGTGCGCCCCTGGTTAACTTTTAGTCGTATCAAGTATAAAGGTCGATTTCAAGATTGATATTCATATATTTATATAGTTTATAATCGTAATAATGTTTTTATTGGAAACCTTTTTCCCATCTGGGAAACGGGGAACTAAAAATTTTTTCCGTAAATTCCTGCAAAAAATCTAGTCTCAAGGAATCAATAAATTTTGCAGTTGACGTCCAAAAATGGTCTCAAAAAATATCCATTAACATTTTGAATAAAATAAAATTCTTATACCAAATCGACAATGCTGATTTTATTTCTCGACTCAGTATTTACAATTAGGATTTTAAAATGTAAAAGTATCATCATACAGCGCAAAATACACAGAAAAGATACAACTGTGCTAAAAACGAATCCCCCCCCCCCCTCTCAATGTGATTTCCAAGTGGTCGAAAGGCTTATTCATTTTCAATTTTCTGAATTATATATCTTTTTTATAGTATTTATTAGACTTGTTTGTCTTCTGAGTAGATTTTCAATATTATTTTTCTTGTTTTAAGGTTAAGTTTTAGAGTGAATATTTAAAATCTATTTTTTTCATTAACGTCCACTTCTTTGTTGTAGTAATGCACATTTGAGCTATATTTGATCAGGGCAGTAATGTAGCCAATCATTTAAATAAGAGCCCATGCGTTTTTGAATGAGGCAAATATTTTTTATAGAACATAAGTATAAAAGAACTCTATAGTTTAAAGCTTAAAATGTTTATCCCTATTAATCACTGTAACAAAGCCCGTTGATGGGGGGAGGGGGAGGGGTTAGACCCCCTGCGATTTATTTTGCTCATCTTAAACTCCTTTGAAATATATAAATGTATACACTTTCTTATATTCCCGGCTCCATTAAAATCAGTTTTGCCCCCCTCCCCTGTACTTGAAGTGGGCGAGGGAGCTAATTTAAACAATCAAGTCTTTTATTCTAGAAATTAAATATATAGCATCTTTATCCTTAGATATTCCTTTTATTTAATGTTTTATTTTTTTATCTCACTTTGTTTAAAATTTTTGTTAATAAAACTTAGTATAAATAATATTATTTTTAGCGTATAACTTTGGGATTAGATTAGCTCATTTATATAAATTTAAAGTTTATAGAATATTCCAAAAATTTTAAAATAGCCAAATTTATACCTTTCAATTCTTAGGCTCATATCCTAAATAAAATTTCAAACAATTTACTTTACTGACTGAATATATATGTAGGTAGCAGTGGTAGATCCGGCGGGGGGGGGGGGGGGCTACCCTCACATGTATAAAAATAAATTTTTGCAATTTATTCATGGCAAAATAATGTTAAAAATATGAAAACATAGGTAATTAGTGATTCTAAAAGACATAATACAGCTGTCGTATTCTCTGAAAACTTTTAGCAAAATTGCAAAAAAATTTAAATAGATTTTTGCCCCCCTATAAGAAATTCCTTTATCCGCCACTGGTAGGTAGAATATGAAGATTATATGAGATGATTCCTTGTTTTTCTGTGCTACTAATCAAGCTTGGTAACATTTTGTTGCTAAAAATTGTAAAATTTAATTAACAATGCATTTCAGTACAGAGTAATCAATTCATTTGATATGAACCAGGCTTGTTGACAATTAGTGAGATGAGAGGCTGAAAAAATTATTTCGTTCCTAATCAATATTGGATCGGATAGTGGGTTTGGCGAATAATATGCTGTCGTATAAATGAGGTCTCATTGTATTACCAATGAGTCTTCTAATACAATCTTTCCATGGGGTCTTTAGAAGACAAAGATATTTTTAACCTTCGAACATCAAATATAAAATTGGCTTAACCAAAAATTCTGTTTCCTAAAGATTTACAAAAGAGATCATTTTTAGAGTCAGGGTATAAAACCTTCACTTGGTTGGAGTATAGCATATCTAACGATAGACTGTGTGACCATATCCGTTTTAATAATTGGTAAATGGAAATAAGGAGCGATAAAAACTTAATTACATCCGATGGAGTGTATCTATCATATTTGAATAATTTTGTTTTCTTGTTGAGCTTGTAGAGTTTTTTCACAAATTTTCTAAAAAAAATTCGGTGTAGCGGCCTAATTATAATTTTTTATAGTTCTGGGTCTCATTTAAAAAAATAAAACAACATATAAACTACCGTACTAAAAAATTGACACTTATTTATTTAAAAATTGCCAGAATAATCGAATCAATGAGTAAATGGGATGGATGCATCTGCTTTATCTAAACCAGTTTTTCCAATACAACTCCAATATCATTTCTCAGTGAGCCACCAAATCTGTTTCCGGATTTTGTTTCAATGGCAAGTAGCCTGGAAAAAGCTTGCTCACAATGATATGTAGTGGCTCATCGAATCAGAACTTTCAGAGCCATATTTGCAACATCCGTATAATAGGACTGCTACATTTCAATAGAAAAATCTCTATGAGATATTTCATCAGAAAAAAAACTTTTCAACTGGGATTGGTTGACAATATTCAGGCTGAATATCTCCTCATATCACCTGATAATAAAATACACGATACTGATAAAAAGCCTAAGATCATCCACAAGATTCTTTAATCAGAATGCTTTAAGGGAAGAAAAAATATGTTTTAAAAAATTTGGAATACAGATTGCAGAAAATAAGTTTCTAATAAAAAAAGAGCTACCAAGGAAGGATCATCATAGAATGAATTGTAAAATTACATACTGTAAAGTATAGAAGAAATAACGTAGAGACTACGAACCGATAATGAATTTGTAGCCAAAATGATCGAGGTTGTATCGAGATACCTAATTTACTGAAAAATGAAATATTTTGAGTGAATTTAACGCCTTAAGTTGGTGGTTGATTGAATAAATTAAGAAAATAATTAGCAGAGAAATACTGTAAGTACAATTTATTTTCGTTTATATTTTTGACATTGCTTGACAGGTTTAATCTATTTTTGACGCGTTTGATTTTCATAAAAAATTAGCATCACCACTAAATTGAGCATACTTGAAAATGGTATATATAAAAAACTTTTTATAAGAATTTCAATAAAAATTTTAATTTTGATATGAGCTCTCATATATAAATCAATTTTTTTAAAGGTTTGATTGATTTTGATAAAAAAAAAAACGGACATCACCGCTGAATTCAGCATAGTTGAAATATATCACATTAGAAATATTTATAAAAACTTAATATCTGAGAAAAAGGCGGCACTTTACGCCCCCATCACTTAAGCGGACAAATTTAGCCCAACACTAATAAGGTTTATCTTCTGAGCACTTAATATCGAAATTACAGTTATTTTTAATTTTATATGTGGAAGATTTTAAATGTTATAAAAAAATTTCACATAAAAAAACATGAAACTCTGGAAAATATATCCCTCGCCAAAATTTCTTACCTTAACCCTTTCATGACCAGAAAAACTAGACTATATTTATTAAAAAGCAGAAGACTCATGTACAAAACTATTAGAAAAGGCAGATGAAGGTAAAATTGTTTATGTATCATATATGCACTGGTCACGAAAGAGTTAAAGTATTTATACATTTTAATTTCATGGATAATGCGCAATACAAAAAGTTGATTAAATCATTACAATATTTTACTAGGTATTGGACTGGCCATTGCAGGAACAGTTGCATCTTCTGCCATGTACACTGTTGATGGTGGTGAGCGAGCCGTTATATTCGACAAATTTTCTGGTGTAAAGCAGTATGTTATTGGCGAAGGCACACATTTTCTAATTCCCTTTGTACAGCGAGCTATTATATACGATATTCGCTCAAAACCCAGAAATGTTCCAGTCCTTACAGGTAATCTTTTTTTTTTCTCCCATTTCGATATATGTGATTATTCGCTTCTTTTTATTCTCTAATACCACGCATTTTTAAATTTTAACATACATGAAGCCTTTTTCAAGAATATATTGAAGAAAGAAGAAGAAGAAGCCTTTTTTGCGATACTTATTTATTGGAAGTGTTTGTATGCATTTTGTAGGTGATACAACGACTTAAATATCATTTATTGTACTTATGTATGATCAAAAAAATGTATCGTGCTAAATGGCAATGAGATAATATGAATTAGATTAATTTACCTTAAAAACGAATGTTTTGTTTTCCCTAATGTCAGAAAATTTAAAGCAGCATTTGAGTCATCGGAATTTCATAAAATCTACGATAGGAATGGGAATCGAAGTCGAAAATATAATATGTTTGATTCTGATTCCTAAAATTACAAATCTTATTTTCAAAGTATTTTCTATTTTTTATTCCATAAATTTTTTTATTTTTTAGTAATAGCATAACCCTTATTCGTCCAACACTTCATCCGATATTTGCTTACAAAAGAATACGTTTTTTGTTATGTACAATACTTTATGAAAACAAAAATTCCCATTTAATATGTATACGAATTTATCAAATTTTCATTTGATTCAAATTGGGAAACCGTAAAATATTAATTATATGAATGGATAATATCTCTGAACGGTTTTATAAATTCCTATTTGCAGCGTAGGCCAAACCTTTGGCGCCGTAATATCATAAAATAGCGGAGTGTAAAACAAGAATATTGCCTCTCTTTTTAGTGCGTTTACAAGATTCTCACGTTTAAACAGATACAAAATCTTGTAGAAAATTAAGAATTATTTTTGTAGGTAGTAAAGACATGCAAAATGTTAATATAACTCTTCGTTGTTTGCATCGACCAAAAACGGATAGACTCCCAGCTTTGTACCAGAACCTTGGAGTTGATTACGAAGAAAGAGTTTTGCCGTCTATCACAAATGAAGTTTTAAAAGCAGTGGTGGCTCAATACAACGCCGCCGAGCTCATCACACAACGTGAAGTTGTTTCCCAAAAGGTTTCCGAAGATTTGTCTGAAAGGGCCAGCAATTTTGGCATTATCATGGATGATATTTCATTGACTCATTTAAGTTTCGGCAAGGATTTCACTAACGCTGTTGAACTTAAACAGGTAAACCCACTCTTTGACATTTTTATGATACTGTTTTATTTTTGTATTGGATATTATCTATAATTTGCAAACTGATTTTCAAGGTTGCTCAACAAGAAGCTGAGCGAGCTCGCTATCAAGTTGAAAAGGCTGAACAAAATAAAAAGGCTGCGATCATAGTAGCAGAGGGTGACAACATTGCCGCAAATCTCGTTTCAAAAGCCTTTCTAGAGTCTGGAGAAGGTTTGATAGAATTGAGAAAGTTGGAAGCAGCTGAATTCATTACCCAAAACCTTTCAAAAAGTCGATCAGTCACTTTTTTGCCCCCTGATCAAAAAGTTTTGCTAAATTTACCATCTTAATTTCTTCTTTGAATAAATTTTCTTAATTTTGTTAAATAATTCATTTAGCAGTGCGTCACTTTTAACATCTAAATGTTTAATACAATCATATAATTTTAAGTAAGAGATTATCGGGATAGCTAAAAATCAAAGTCAAAATTATTAAACATAGTATTCAAATTGAAAGGAGACAACTATGCATCCCCTGTCTGGTATCTATTCTTTTAATAAAACAAATTTGACTACCGCTACTCCTATAGAATCTTTAATCATCAAGAATTTAGTTGTTTTCTATTGGAATTTCAAAATCTATGATAAAGTAAAAATTGAGTTACCGTCCATAGATATATAGACTGAATGGGATTGTTGGTGTTAATATCCGATTTCGTTATTGATAGAATAATTCAAAAGTAATAATAATTGTCAACTTGAATTTATTTTCTTAATATTTTGGCTTAAAGACACTTCTGATAGCCTCAACTATTATAAAATGTTCGATTGTTAAAAAAAATTTTCTTCACTTTATGGAGAAATTAATAAATTTAATAGGTCGAAATATTGAATCCTAATTTGTAATTGTAAAGTCGAGATAAAGATTTTCTTTTGAAAGTTTGTTTTAGTAATTATACTTCTATCTATTCCGGTATAAATTTTACAATGTTACTCTTATTCCAGAGCCTGAAAATATTTTGTCTTTTTCTTAAGAGGTACCAAGCACAATTTAAGAGCTCGGCTACATTCATTATATGATAATTACTAATCCAATTTCAATTAAATGTAACTAACAATAAATAAATTTATATTCGTCATCATTATAATAAGTAAATAAATAAATTTATTTAATACTTAAAAAACGAAAATATATTAAATCAATAAATCAATTAATTTCATAGTAACTATTTTAATTAACACATAGTAAAGAATGTGTTATACGAGGTTCTTTATAGCGGATTTATTCGCACATCCATTTGTTTATTCATATGCACATTCTCTTTATCATCATCATACGCTCAAATGAGCAGGTCTTTGTCCTGGCGAGCCAAGGTCGATCTTGAATTTGCAGCGACGTCTCCATCTTCCTTTCATTTCACCATCTCTGTCCTCTTTAACAGCATCTTCCCATTTTTTTTCGGTCTCCCTCTCCTCGCTTGTCCAGTGATGTTTTCATCCCATAGTCTCTTCGTTAGTCTTTGTGGATCCATTCTCTCTAAGTGTCCTAGCTAACGGAGTCTATGCTCTTCCAAATACTGCTCTATATCTTCCACCCCTGTCATTCTTCTAATCTCTTTGCTTCGCACTTTGTCTAGTAGAGTTTTGCCACATATCATTCGCAACATCCTCATCTCAACAGACTGCATGCGTCTCACTTCAACCTTCTTCATTGGCCAACACTCTGCTCCATAACACATAACACTCCTTACACAAGATTTGTATAGTCTCCTTTTAACTTCAATGACAAAACTCTGCCGCACAGAACCCCAGCAATATCATTAAACTTTTTTCAACCAGCTCTAATTCTTGATATCACCGTTTTTTCAATTTCGCCATCTCTTGTTAGAACATCACCCTAATAACAAAACTCCTTTACTACTTCGAATTCATCTTCACCTAGTTTAACGAAGCCTTGATCTTCCACAATTTCATGATTTATTTTGCAACTGCGACATATGACATTTTTCGCTCTGCTCAATGAAAAAGATAAGCCTGAACATCTCTTATGAACCCATAATTCGCATTTCACGCATTGGGTAACATTCCTAACTACTCAACACATTCCCTTTATATATAAAAAATATAAATAGACAAAAAACAAATGTTTTTTTGTTCAATAAAGTTATTATTATTACTCCTTAAAAATAAGATAGATAAAATCAATCAATATGGGTAGTGGAATAAGTATACTTTTTTATTCGAATCACTGAAAAAAAGAATCTGAAAATTAATTAAAAAATATTACGTCCCTGGGTGGACTCGAACCACCAACCTTTCGGTTAACAGCCGAACGCGCTAACCGATTGCGCCACAGAGACATAAATAAATTTTCCTAAAATATGTTATATAGATCTAATTTTTTTGAGTTGTTTTTTATCTGTTCAACTTTCGCTTCCAGGGGCAGATCTAGAAATTAGAATTAGAGGGGGTGGGGCGGATTTTATTAAACTAGAACTCAAATTTCAAGCATATAAATTTAAGCCTTATCAAAATTTTTAAAACAAAAAGAAGAATGAGAGCATCAAAAGATCCTCATTTATTGATGTGAAAAAAACTTGATCTGTTTAAATAATAAATTTACAAAAAAATTGTATAATATAAAATTAATAAGTGTCACACTTGACTACGATTGAAACATAAAAACTTTTTAGGGCTTCTCACTTCAGAGAAAGATTGAATCTAAAAAACGAGTTGCAGAAATCATGAGTTCTACGAACAGAATTAGATCAAGAAAAAATTTCAAGCAATTGGCAATTCAATTTTAGGGGGACGTACGCCGGTTCTGCCCCCTTTAAATCCGTCAGTCGCTTCGATGACTTTTTTTCATTATATGAAATTTTTTATTTGTTATTATGCCCAAAGTAGAGCTACCGCCGAAGATAAAAAAATTCATTATATAACGAAAATTAAATACTTTACTAATAGTTTAGAGTCTAAAAAATGTTTTTCTATTAAACTTTAGACATATAACACATACGTCTATAAAGGGCAATTTTAAAACAGGAAAAAAGGGCAGGTGCTTCAGCACTCCAAGCACCCCCCCCCCCCTCTGCACGTCTCTGCCGCCTAATATTGAAACAAGACTCTTTATTTTTCAGATTATTATTTTTTATTTCTAAATTTAACACATTCAATTTTGTAATTAAATAATTTTGGTAGTATTTTTCTATAACTGGGCGAATACTGCCGCACACAGCTTTGAGTTGGTCTAAAGTTAAGCAGGTTTAAAACTTTTTGTAGTCAAGGGTATCGTTTTATAAAGCATAATAGAGGGGTTCTTATTTTTCAGCGTTAAGAAAGTCGGTATCACAAGGGCTTATTAAAGCTTTAAAAGATTCCCAAAGTTTTATATTACAGTAAACTATCTCTAATCCGGAAATCACTAATTCGGACATTTGTAAAACCGAAACATTGATTATTCTAGAAATCTTTAATTTAGTAAAATTATTGAATGATTGATTCAATTAACAACTGAGCTTCTTGAAGGTTTAGTAAAATAAAAGTTTCATAAATAAGAAGAACTAATGACTCTTTTTATCCTGCAAGAAAAAGTTATTGGAGAAAGACCAAAGCGCCTAAAACTATAATTTTAAAAGAAATGTTCAAAAATTATCTAAACCCAGTAGAATCAGTACATCAGAAAATAACTTACAAATTCTAATGTGCAATAATTTTTTTCTTGTGCTTTTTAAACTGACATCTGACATTGAATTTTAATTCTAGTAAGGTTTATAGCGAGAGCAGTTGAGGAAACAGTTGATTTTTGTATTAACGCTAAACCGGAAAAATAACTAATTCGGAAAAGCCGAATCCCAAGCATTCCGAATTAGTTATAGTCGCGTTCTCGTATTTTTTCTGTGCATAAGTCGAAGTGCATATCTATGGCTAAAATCTATGAAAAATATAAGATAGGTCATGGATGCATATCCAATTCTACGTGTAGATACAATCGATGATCAGTTCAGTATGTTCACTACTTTTTTGACATCAATATGTATTAACATTTAAACATCTTTTGATAGCGAGTTTGTGTTTTTTCGTTGCTTAGAAATAAAAAAAACTAATTTTGAGTAAGTAAGCTTAAGAGTTAACTATTAATATTATATTTTAAAGAGGTCAGAATATAACAGTATAACTCTTTTAAACTAAACTCCATAACTTTGTCAGTAGCTCTATATTCACCAGCTACCTCATCAACACAACATTTTAAAATTAACCCCTATTCCTTAAACGGAATCGAACATCTAAATGTTTTCTACGACAAAAAGGGTATACATAGAAATTTAATTTTCACATACTTCTTGGTTAACCCATTTACGACCAATGTTCCTATTTTGGAACATAAGTAATTTCATCTTCGTCTGCTTTTTTCAATGACTTTGAAAATAAATCGTCTGCGTTTTTTTAGATATCGTCTGCGTTTTTTTTAGATATCGTCTGCTTTGCTTGGTCTTAAATGGGTTAACTTCACATTACCATGATATCAGAGTGTCATTTGCTAAAAAGATTATACATGATTTTAAAACAGCATTGCATTGTTGTTTTAACGGTGTTTGGCCATATGTCAAAACTCGTTTTTCACTTCGGTATTGAATTTTGATAAATCGTAAAAAAAGTATTATAAATAAGCAATTTTCATTGAACAACCAACCTTACATAAGTAGAAATGGTAGATTAGCCAAGTTTGACAACTTGTTGAAATATACCATGGACTTACACAGTCCAAAAATGGGATATTCATTTTCTTTGTATGTTAGCTAGTTAGTTCGTTCGTTTATTCGTTTATTAGTCTGTACATTTAAATAAACTAAATCACCTCTTCTCAAATTTTTTAATCACTTTTCCCATACGTCAACCGCTCTGCTCAAAATCTTTGCACATTTTTCTCTTAATTTCTACAACAATTAGGTAAGACGAGCCTCTAATTATATCTATGCATTCAAAATAAGGGGCGTGCATTTTTCAAGCTTTTAGTCTAAAATTTTTGATATTCTTGAATATTATATCTAAAATTTTTTGTTCATATTAAAAAAAGTTAGTCAACCGCGAGTTTACATGCGTTTTCAAAATGGCATAGCATTTTGATTTTTAGTTGATTTCACTGTATCAAGGTATTTTATAATTAATGGTTTGTTAAGTCCAAGACAACTTTGATTCGAATGCAATAAATCTCTATTCAGTGAACACCTTCAAACAGTCAAAACACTCTATTTATTCCTGTAATACATGAATGCAAGCCCTTTACAGCAAACACCTCAGCAATACATGAATGCAAGCCCTTTACAGCAAACACCTCAGCCTAGGAACGCTTTTCTGGGCTCTTTAAAAAAGTTATACGTCTCGTATTATACAGTTTCACCTTTTTCTCTAGCAAAATAGAATTTTGGATAAGTTGTAAGCAGCAGTGCCTACTTTGCACGCAGTTTTCCACATCACCCTGGAGGTACTGCGTTAGATGCGTTTTTTTTATAGTAGTGTCGCCTTTAGCCCTAATCTACTCTGTTTTGTTCTTCTTTTCTCTTCACTTCCTAACTTCTTTTTGCATACTTTTACGATTTTTGCTTTCCTTTCTCTAATTAGCGCCTTTAATTATTCTTGAGTGTGCTCAACTACTGAATTTTTAATAACTTTACTGTAATTTTTTTATTCTAAATTGTACTTTTTTTTCAATAAATTCTTCTTCTTTTTATTTTTCTTATTTTTTTTTGCTTCCTTCTTTATCTGAAATTGCCAAATAAATTTTAATTAAATAACAATTATGTCTTTTTAGGAATTGAAATGGCCAAATGGGGAAACAGTGATAATAAACAATTAAAGACTTTCAAGTTATACATTTTTCTCTTAAAGTTTGGGAAAAATCACTCTTAAAATAAATACTAAAAATGTAAATACTCAGAAATCCGTTTTGTTTCATTCATATTTCATTCTACATTTTTACTACGATTTACTGATACAGTAACTTTTTAACGTCTGCGTAGACAAAAACCGTATTAAAAATTAAAATGAAATATAATTTTAAAAGAGAACTGATTTCTGAGTATTTACATTTTAAGATTTTATTTGAAGTTATTTTCTCAAGTTTTTTAAAAAAAATTTTGTAGCTTGAAAGTCGTTTATTATCACTATCTCCCCATTTGGCAAGTTAAATTCCTAGAAAGACTTAATTGCTAAAACTTATTTGGCAATTTCAGTTCCTTAAACCCAATAGTATATTTCATCAAAAATGTTGTGCAATATCATCCTTTAAAAACATTTTTTATCTCTGCTTAGTTCGACTTTAAAAAGTTTTTGGGAAGATATGATTTTGGAAATATGTATGGGAGTAAGGAAATTTGATTAACTTAGTGATTACACATTAATCAATATAAATTTAGACGTGAACAACTTTATAATGGCTTTAAACGTGTCTGAAATCCTGCTTATCATTTGAGACAATATTCTTTTTATTTGTGGTACATAATTAAACATAAACTCTAGCTCCATCACCCTGGGAAGAATATGGATTTGATAAAATTCAATATAAAATTTTCCATAAAATACATAATTTTTTTCTGGTTTTTCCTGATCTTGAATTTGATTATTGTTAAAAACAACATCACTCCTATGAGAAATAGCGTCGTAAAATTCATCATCATCATCATCATCTTCATCATCATTTACAAAGCCCTTTTTCTGGGGGTAATATTTATTACCTCCAAAAAATACATTATTCTTTTCTGGTTTTTCCTGATCTTGAATTTGATTATTGCTAAAAACAACATCACTCCTATGAGAAATAGCGTCGTAAAATTCATCATCATCATTTCCAAAGCCCTTTTTCTGGGGGTAATATTTATTACCTCCAAAAAATACATTATTCTTTTCTGGTTTTTCCTGATCTTGAATTTGATTATTGTTAAAAACAACATCACTCCTATGAGAAATAGCGTCGTAAATTTCATCATCATCATTTCCAAAGCCCTCTTTCTGAAGGTAATATTTATTACCTCCAAAAAATACATAATTTTTTTCTGGTTTTTCCTGATCTTGAATTTGATTATTGTTAAAAACAACATCACTCCCATGAGAAATAGCATCGTAAATTTCATCATCATCATCATTTCCAAAGCCCTCTTTTTGAAGGTAATATTTATTACCTCCAAAAAATACATAATTTTTTTCTGGTTTTTCCTGTTCCTGAATTTGATTATTGTTAAAAACAACATCACTCCCATGAGAAATAGCATCGTAAATTTCATCATCATCATTTCCAAAGCCCTCAAAAAATAAATTTTTTTCTGGTTTTTCCTGATCTTGAATTTGATTATTGTTAAAAACAACATCACTCCTATGAGAAATAGCGTCGTAAATTTCATCATCATCCTTTCCAAAGTCCTTTTTCTGGGGATCGTTATTTGTCTGAGTAGGTAAATGAGGAATGCGTTGTGATTGGGAAGAATGCGTGTCTCGAAAGCATTGATCCTCAACACAACTAAGTTTCTTTTCTTCTTCAAGTGTTTTTGCAAGCCATGGACTATCTGCTATCTTTTTTCTTATCTTTTCGTACTGCTCATAAGTGCCGTGAGATTTTATTTTGAATATCAAGTTTTTTATCAGAATCTTTTGCACCTTGTCCTCATATTTATACTTTTTAAAATCGCACCCCTTTTGAATCAAAAACAAGTGAAACTTGAACCAAACCAAGTCATTGTAATATTTTGAATTCTCCTTGCCCCTGCTCTTCTCTGTTATTTTAGATCTTCCAAAGTCAATGATCTTCACCCTGTCTTTTCGATTTACCAAAACGTTAGCTGAGTGCAAGTCGTTGTGCACCAGGTTTTTGTCGTGCAGATGACATATTGCATTGAACAGCTGCGCGCTATATGACTTGGCAGTGGCGATGTTAATGCTGCCTTTGCTTCTGCACTTATTTAGCATCGTTTCATCAAGGATGTATTCTGGGATCTTTGCTTCATTTACGAACAACTCTTTCAATTTGACGATGTAATTACAGTCGAGATTTTCAAGCATCTTCATTTCTTTGAAAACCGCATCTACTTCACTTTTGTTCTCCATGATGGCTTCGTCAATTTCTGCAAATAATATTTTAGCATCCAATTTATTACTAACTAATTCATTATTCAAAAGGACATTTTCTATATCTAGTTTAATTCTTTTTGCTTTACTGCTTGTAGACATGACAATATTATCCACTTTTAAAGGCTCCGTATTTTCTTTCTCTTTTTGTTTCAGCTTAAAAAGCTTCTTTAAATTAAATGCAAAAAACTTTAAATTTTTCTTAAATTTTCCCATTTTCAAAAGTAAGTGTAAACATTGAAAACAATAATGTAAATAATGAACAAATAATACTATCATCTATATTTAATACTGGGCTAAAATGGTATAAAAAATAGACCAATCATATTCGAGAAAGTAAAGCAACTCATCACACCACAAAAACACACAAAACATATAACATTAAGTTTTAAACCATAACGCCATACGCTAAAACCACTCATCACACCACAAAAATAATACACACAAAATGGCTATATATAAACTATTTTAAGCATCTCATCACACCACAAAAATATGCACACAAAATGTATAGGGTTATAGAAAACAATGTTGCACACACAACTGCTATTTAAAGTATTTTAAAATTTTAAGTTCATTGTTAGGAAGTTAAACCCAGAACATAGAAAAAATATAGCATTTTATGTTTGGAGTAAGTATATAAATTATTATTCCAGATCAATGACAAAAAAGTTGTTTGCTATCCTTTGTTAAATTATAATTTTATATTTTCTCGTAATAATATCAAAAATAACTTTTATTTCAAAGCAAAGCAAATTTTTTTGCATAAACATTATATTGCATTTTATCATATTATAAATTTTTTTATTTCAGAGAATAAAATATAATAAAAAATTTTCAAATATTTAAATAACATTTTCAATGGCTTACAGAAAATGCATCAGTGATCCTTCAACTTTTCTTATATATGTGGTGAATACATAACTAAAAAGCGCGAAATAAATATCACGATATTCATCAAAAAGTGGTATTTTTGGTATTTGGTGTTAAATGTTATGATCAAGACAAATCTGGGCACCTCATAAAGTATGCACAATTTGCACTGAATAATTTGAGAAAATGGATTCTACGAAAAAATTTATCCTTTTGAGATTTGGAATTCCATAGATGTAGTGAGAGCCTAAAAAACATGATGATGATTGCTACTTTTGTTCATGCAAAATACATGGTTATAATTTGAAAATTAGTAAGAGTATTGCTTTTTCCCATGTTTCATTTGCTTTAAGACCCATTTTGGGCGGACCAGACTTTCCATGAATTAAAAGATTTAGATCGAAACTTGGGTTTTTCAAAATAATTATCGGTACATTATGTTCAAGACTTAAACACAAAAATAATTTATCTTTCATTGTAAAGTTTTCTTGGTATCATTGAAGACAGACAGAAGTTGCCTCATTTTTTGAACAAGAAAACGGTTTAGTTATTTTTAAAGATGTGTTAGGTTTGGTTAAAAATTCAATATAAATTAAAATCCTCAAGGATGCCGACTTTTTGTAGATTCTTGAAAAAGAAGTCTCATAGCAGTATTATTGCAAAACGGCAATGAACTTGCTTCCATTCCAATAATGGTAATGGGTGTTTTCATCGAAAAGACACAATTGCGCCGCTTGTATCTATGAGGAAAGCAAGCTTGATGCAGGATCGAACCCAAGACCTTGAGTTATCGAATCCAGCATCTAACCAACCATACTCACGCCCGTGTAAAATTGGTTTGAAATTATATTTTCTAAAATCATATTTATCTAACTTTTTTAACGATTTGGGAGATTTTAGTGAAGAACAAGGTGAAAGATTCACCAAGATGTGAAAGAAATAGAAAGAAGATATCAAGGGAGATTGAGTATTAATATATGATTCCAGATTATTGCTGGATGTTATCCATAGAGGACATCGCGAAATTTGTTCTTCAAAAGTAAAAAAAAACAACCAGAAATTTTTTAAAGGAGAAAAAGAACACTATGAAAATAAGAAAAGCTTTGATATTGGATTTAATTTTATTTTGAAAATTGAATATATTTTTTTGTCATATATATTCCTAATAAAAATGTTTAACCTTATTAGTTGTTTTTATTTGCAATGCACATGTGTTTATGAAAGACATTCAAACAAAAGTGAATTTTTTTTATTTAAAATTCATTCTTATTTTTTGAAAAAAACTGAATTATTAAAATTCCGAACGTGATTAACGAAAATGGTTTTTATTTTCGTAAAGAGCACATCTGAAATATTTATTATCACATAATATATTTTAGACAACTTTTACAAATTCAAATTTTGCTGGCCTATTTTAGGGTATCAATATTTGTTTATAAAAATATTTATTTAATAACAATACATATGAACCATTTTTACTAAGTTCATCTATTTTTACTTTTAAATATATTTTTTAAATTCGTCTTTTTTTCGCCAAGACAATTGGACCTCAGAAAACTACTACTCAACAGACCAAATTTTTTGAGGCCGAATTGTCATGAAACCGAAATATCCATGAAACCATTGACCATCCTTTAAAATTCTATTTTTTTTTCACATGACGTCTTCTTATACATTGAATAAATGCAAAAGTAAGAATTTTTCTGGCATATATGTATTTATGGTGTTTTTAAACGTGTAAAAATTACAATTTGTTGAAATTTGTGCAAGTTTAGAAATTTTAAAGAGCTACTTTAAGATGTGTCTTTAGATGTATTGCCAATGTTTTGGTACAAAAATTTTTTTTTAAAAATTACCTTATATTTTAAATTAAAAAAAAGGTAAAAAACTTTTTTATTTTTAGCAAAAAACAGTCGTGTATTTTCATTAGTTTAGCGCTTAGAATGTTTTTTTCGAGTTACATTATTAACCCATTTAGTATTGATGCTGCGAAAGGAAACGCATACAAACTCTTGTTTTAAATAGAATTAAATAGAGATTACTGAAGTGGTCTGCGTTCTATATGAGAACATTGCTACTGAATGGAATAAAGCAGTATACATTTTTTCTACTTATAAATTTTCATATCAAGAGATTAAAGAAACAAATTCAAAAAGGATGAACAAGTAAGAAAAGTCGAATTGCAAAGCGCGACGAACTGGTGAAGCTTTAAGAAGCGAATCATGTTGTAAGTTTGTTTGCTTCCATCTCTCTATATATATAATATCATAAAGTAGACCAAATAGTCTGTAAATGTCATGTGATTCGTCTAATGTTTAGTCTTAATTAAAATTCGTTTGACATGTGGAAGGCATAAATTCTCTGATGTATAAAAGTCTCTCAAGTTTTATTATTACAAAATTGTTATTGAGAAAGTAAATATGAGACAAAATAAAAAATGCTTGTTAAAAGCTCTTTTTAATAGAAAATGCTGGAAGTAGTGTTAGTAGTGTAGTAAAGTGGTAAATAACAATGTAACAATAGTAAAGGCAACTAAACATTGTACTTCAGAGATTTCCTGGTTATAAATGGAAATTGAAGTCACAGTACCTCAGACTAAACCACAACGAAACCTCGGGAGGATTGGCCCCAGAATATGCGGCATTCACGGCTCATAAATCAGTCTCCCAGCTTTCTGCAAATAACACTGGTAGATGGAAATAGTTCGCTTGGCAAGACAATTCCTCTAGAGGAGAAGAAACACTTTGATACAGAACCTCCTCGGCTTTTCTGCTATACCCAACCTGAAAAAACTATAGGACTAAAGGCCGACACAATATCCAGGGTGTACACGAGAAGGTTGATTGTCAAACATTGGCTTTTCCCCTGAAACAACCAAATCGTTGCCAAGTGTCACGCGATGCGTTTGGAGGTTCTCCTCTTGTTGTTTGGAAGAGCAAGACTTCTATACAGGTGCGCAAGTTAGCAGTGAGAGGTCGCTCCAGCTAAAAAAAGTCTCTATCTACATTTGCCTAAATTGTGGCAAATACTGCGGAAGGAGAATTCGACTTACCAGTGTCACAAAAGACTGCAAACGGTTTTGTAAGTGCTACACCATCATCTTACAAGATGGAAGGATGCCTACATGATTTAAAGTAAAAAAGCACTTAGCGTGATGGATGTATCAATTTATATTGATTGTCTGAAATGATATGCATGCTAAAAATGCTGAAGTACAATGTTGTGTTTTTTGTATCGATTAACGTCCAGCGATTCACATATGATACACCAAATGTTGTCAAGTCTCTGCAACTCCTTGTGCAATGTTTTCCCAATATTCCACTGTACACAGGCTCAATGGAGTGTTTTCAGTCACCAGGTTGAAATAAAACTTGCTAGCATGTTTTTTTCAGTGAAAATCTGAGCCTCAATATAATGGTATAGATATTAAAACTACTCTATGATAAAAATTTCATTTTTCCTGAAAAATATTAAAAAATGTAGAAAAAAAACTTTTCTATTATGCTAAGATAACTTTTGGTATCACATTGGTAAACTTAGATTTTTTTCATGTTAACCCTCCTATCAAATTTTTATGATATTATTTGTGATTCATCATCACTGGTCACAAATGTAATACAAGACAAGCGATGCATATGTGTATCGCTGGTCCAAAAAGGGTTAAATAAAAAAACGAATAACTTGAAGTAAAAAATGGCGAACTTGAATATGATCAATTTTTCAATTTCAATACTTTTACTTTATGATTACATAGGAAAAATTTCAAAAATGCTCAGAACAATAGGAAAGCATTCTTTATGATGAATTTTACGGTTGAAATATGCTGGTGTTAGCAGGTATAGTCTTGAAAATGGTTTTTACCGGCGCAGTCAAGAGCGAAAGAATTTTTACAAGTATATTAGCCTTTGCGGGCAAAAAAATTGATTCTTGCAGTTCTGTAAATCATATAACTTGATTTTTCTAAATATGTTTGTCTTTTTGCCAAAAGTCTCTATATGTAAATTTTTATTACCTTCAGATTATATTATAATATATATATATTTGTATCTTGGCGAATCTCCGTTTGCTTATATAATGCCCCCGGAACTTTGCCAAGCTCCTAATATATGTGTCTATAGACAACTTACGTTAGTTATTATCTCTTAATAAATCTTAAACTCTTAATACAAGTAAAACCACAAAAAATGTGTATTTAATTATTCTTTAATCTTTACTTTCTTTTATACACTCCCCATAAGTCAATGTTGTATAAATCGAAATTCCGCTTAACTCGAAGTCGAATGGCGGTACCAGTTCCAGCCGCAACTCACACATGTTAAATTCTTCGTTTAACTCAAAGTGCGATAAGTCGAAATCGCGTTTAAATCCAAGTAATTGATGTGTGTTTTGATGTCTACTTACATCCTCTGAACTTCGTTTAACTCTAACTCAAACTTTAATTATTCTCTATAATAATTTTCTATGCTCTGTGTGAACTGCAGTCCATCGTGTTGCTAATCAGATGCTTTGAATACCCAGTTGTAAATCGCAAATCAACAGAAGTGTGAAACACACATGTGTTCATTCATTTCGTTGTAGAACTTTTGCAGTTGTAGAATATATTTTGTATATATTCGATCTTGTTCTTCTTTTATAAAATAAAATATTTTTTTTCTAAACTTTTGCTCCGTTAAATTAGCGCATAGGCCGTATACGTCCCAGAATACTCATGATCAAAAGTTATTCATTTATCACAATTGCTAACATCGTACTACATGACATTGCAGCTTCGTTTAACTCAAACTTCCGTTAACTCGAAATAATTTGATTGGTCCCAAGGACTTTGAGTTATCGCGAGTTTATTGTATCTTGATTTCTCTAAATCTGTTTGCGTTTTTTCGCAAAAGTCTCTATAACTTTGAATATCTTAAGATTATATTTTCTATTTATGTAAGTATCTCTATAACCAACTTAACCCTATTAGTGCTGGGCAAAATTTGTTCGCTCAAGTGCTGGGGGGCGTAAAGTGCCCCCTATTTTTCTCAGATATTAATAAGTTTTTATAAATATTTTTAATGTTACATATATATTTCACCTATGCTGAATTCAGTGGTGATGTCCATTTTTTTTTTATCAAAACCAATCAAACCTGTCAAAAAATTGATTTATATTTGACAGCTCATCTCAAAAAGGAACTTTTTATTTAAATAATTATATAAAGTTTTTTACGCATGTACACCCATTTTCAAATATGCTGAATTCAGTGGTGATATTCATTTTTTATGAAAATCAATCAAACCTGTCAAAAAATTGATCTAAATGTGACAGCTCATCTCAAAAAGGAACTTTTTATCTAAATAAGTATATAAAGTTTTTTACACATGTATACCCATTTTCAAATATGCTGAATTCAGTGGTGATATTCATTTTTTATAAAAATCAATCAAACCTGTCAAAAAATTGATCTAAATGTGACAAATTTGCGGTTTACTTCTGAAAATTGTCTCCAAAAACATTCCTTCACATTTTACATAAAATATATGTGTTATACTAAATCGGCCATGCTGGTTTCATTTCTGGACTATTTTTTTATGTTTAGAATCTGGAAATACATATAAGTGGCTTGTTACTATCTCTTAATAAGTCTTACTTCTGCTTGATTCCTCACCCTGCCCCTACACAAATGACGCAGCTGGATTCACCGCTACAGAATATCCGCCCAGCTACAAATAGCTAACAGAAGAGCTAATTTGCTAATTTTAATAAAAAGTACATAGAAAAATTATCTGGTGGAATATATTCAAAATGAAGTAAAACGTCCATTAAAGAACAGATCTAATTATCGAAGAACTCTAAATGGTAAATACTAGCAATTATAAGGAATTTTATAGAACTTGGGCTACCTATTTATTTTCAAGGGAAACTCCCCTTCAGTGGGGGATCCAGAAATCTTTTGTGGGGGGAGGGGGGAGGGTATACTAATATTATCAAAATATTTTACACATTTTATTAGGGAAGAAATTTGAAAACGTATGTAAAATAAATGATTAAAATTATATTACAAAGTCTTTTCTTCTTTCTTTTTGCCTTGAAAATCGATCAATGACTTCATCAATTTTGATTTCTATTTTAGGGTGGACTCCAACCTTAATTTTTCTTGAATAGATTGCTAGTGGGGGGGGGGGGGGGGTATGCATCCCCCTATCCCCCCTCTCGGTCCATCCCTGCTCCCCTTCCCTCTCTTTTATTTACAGCCCCAATTCCCATCCCCCCTAGAATTTTTACTTTTGTGCCCCTAGATCTACGAGGTCAAGATAGGCTTGATCTAACCTTACTAAAAATCCTATATCCCTTTCAAATTGTTTTCCTGATACCGAAAATTTTAAATTTCAATAAATTAAGCATTTAGCTTTGATGTGTACAGGATACTAAATTTTCTAGCTTTCATGAATTTCCAAAACTTTTAAAAAAATTAAAAGATTTATTAAGATGATTTGTTCAAATTAAAAAACCTAAAAAAAGTGAATAACACCGGGACACTTTCACAATCTCTTTTTCTTTTCAACAAGGCATTTTGAGAGTCGAAACAAGTTAAGAATTTTAGTTATAAAGAAATGGCATTTAAAATTTTGGCTTAATGAATGATACTATCAAAATTGTAATTTTTTATTAGTTTCCAAAAACGTTGAATTTTTTCAATTTTTCTTGAACAGGCCTAGATATTTAAATTCAAAATACTTTTTTACATTCAACTAAGGACTTTGGCTTAAATTGATTTTTTAAATTTAAAAGGTATAAAATAGACACAATTTTCATAGTTTATTGCATAAGTGTAAAACCCGTAAGTTTGTAAATATTATGATTCCGGCAGTGGAAAATAGTTTTTACAAAATCTTATATAAAATCTGAAAAATAAATAATTGAAAAATATACTTCGGCGAAGGAACATCTTCAAATAAAGTACAAAATGTCTCAGATTTACGTTTCCTCTACAACAGCATCGTATTTATCGATGCGTAGGCTTTTAAATACGAAGCCAAACATGACTAAAAAGAGGCTGGATATGAACAGGATGAAAATGAAGATGAAGAATTTTAAATCTTTCTTCCACACTTTGAAATCGATTGAAGATTTCACTTTGGCTGCAGAAATGGTACCCACTTTCGTGGAGAGTAGAATATCATTTTCTTTGGTGAACATCTTAACTTTGGTCTCACCACTTTTATCAACTATTAACACCAATAACTCCTTCCAACCCTTCGCATCAGGACAATAAAAAAAGTTTGACGTCTAAAAAGGAATTTTTTTTACTTTTTAAATTTTAAGACGTATTGAGTTTGAGCCTCAATGGCTGTTAGGGTGAACCTCTCAGTTTAACAGTTGAAGTCAGGGGTTCGATCCCTGACACATTTTAAAAAATCTATTTTAAAAAATCACAAAACTGTGATTATCCATCTCAAGTATAATGCGAACATATAGCTTTACGGCTGAAAGTGGTTTGATATCTCCATCCAACCAGCCAACTTATTGAGTTTCGGCCTGTAACCGTTACCAATAATGGAGAAAGTTATGTTAGACCTGGTTTGAATTTACTAATGAACTTCATTTTTGTAGTTGATAGCAGTTATCTGCAAATTTGTTTTGGATATTTACTTTTATACTCAAATTGTATCAAAATTCAAATCCACTTTTTATATTCTCACCTGTGGTCATAATCTAAGAAAATCCCAAAGTAGAAATTTCTTCCCCATAATTTCTGCACAATTTAAAAAATCTTATCAGTTTTGATGGTAAACTTCTTGAATCATTTGGTTCTCAATTTTGAAACTTAAATTGTATTTTATCTAAAAAAATTTAGTAAAATATATGAATTAGAAAAGCCTAGAATTTATTCAAAAATGTGTACTTTAGTTAAAAAGTAATACTTTAGTAGTCGATCAATTTTTTAAATGAATGAAATATTAATCTTACAAGCTTAAATACTGAAAAATTATAAACTTTACTATACATAAAATACTGAGTAATGTCAAATTCTAGGTTAGTGATTTATTCTCTTTACTAATTGAATAGCAAATTTTTGCTTTATACTAACTGGGTTGTAAACTTGGGTACTTCATTAATAAAGGTGAATTTTATATAATCAACTAAAAATTTTACTCTTTGTAAAAATTGATTTGTAGAAGTTGAAATCTGATCGGTAAAAATTTCAATAGGCAATAGTTTACTTCATGGTTAGTAGGCTGATCAATTACTTCGTCTTGGAAAATTGTGTATTCTAACTTCTCTTCTACTATACTACGCTTCTATCTGGATTGTAGTGTTTACCAATGTATAGTTAATAATGAACATCATGGCTAAACCAAATAACACAGCAATAAGCTCTAGTAATGTAATTTCCGTTTGAAAACAAACTTATCAAAACAGGGGCGTATCCATAGTTGCTCCTACTGGGGCAGTATTTTTTTTGAAATAAAACTTTCTATTAACTTACTATTTTATGAAATTATTTTATTTTACCTTCCATTTCTGATATGCCCAAAATAATTTGTAATTTTCATGTTTATTTAACACTTTGAGGAAAAGTGTGACACCCATATACTAAAGAAATGGAAATGGCCTGGTTTAACTATATAAAATTTCATTGAAAAAGAAATCAAAAGATTAATCTTAAATATTCTGGTCCTCAAAGAATTAAATGAACAGAAAATCAGGAAAAAAAATTATTTAAAAAATAAACCTTTATAATTATTTTTATAAGTAAGGAAGTTAAAAAATCATTGTTGAATAATTTTCATATCAATATATTTATTCGATTAAAATATCTGGTAATATCACTTTTCACGGCGATTTTCTCGCAAACTCTAGTACGATGTTATCAATCTTAATTTTAATATCTCACAAGTATTTTCGTCGGAATTTCACGATTTGCCATCGACTGACTCAGCGGAAAAACCTGGTGCTTGGTATAAAAGCTTCGATCAGTCCGATAATGGCATGCCAGCGTTCATCCCAAAGAATAGTCGAAAACGTCTACCCTGATCACTAGTCAAAACATCGAGATTAAGAATGTTTCATTGCCCAAATTTGGCAACAACATCAGCCGTGTGAAGTAGATACGAGCGATGGAAATAATTCAGAATGCTTCTTTTTCCTCCAACCAGTCTTTGTTGATAGCTGAAAAAGACTTAGCCCACAATGGAGCAAAGTGTATCCTTATAGATGGATATCTGACTCATTAATCATTGGCATCAATTTTCGCAAATTATGTAATTATATTCCGCCAACAAGTCAAGCTGTGAAGCTTGTTTACACTCAAGCTTAGTTAGTTCAGGAAACTCTTCCGACCAAGATAATTGAAAAAATCGTTTTAGTTTCCAATTTCTGTTTTAGGAAAAATAAAACTCTCAACCGGTGACCAGTCTTTTGCCAAATATTTTTAAGAGGCAAAAATTAGATGGAATTCTTTGTAGGAGACACAAGGATATTTTCTTTCATTTTATCTCTTACTCTGCAAAAACACATTCATTTTTGAATTTATTTTTTCGTAAGTATTTGTTGTTTATAAAAAGAATTGTAAAATTAACTGGCAAAGACTTCAAGTAAGATTTCTCACAACCTTTTAACTAATATATTTAAAAAAAAGTAAATTTAAACTTCAACTGACGGGGGCGGGAATATGTGAGGCCCCTACCACCCTTGCTGAATACGCCCCTGCAAAACAAAACGAACATTTTAAGGTAAAGTTTATTCGGAACACTAACATATCATTCGTCATTGTAATTTTATTTTTAGTCAAAATTATTCGTTCACGAATGTAAGTTAATACTACATACCTTCAAAAATCAATTTATATATTTTTCGTACTTTCTATTTAGCTTACATTTTCATCATACATTTTTTTAATTAATTCAAATTTTCTAAATGACAGATAAAATGCTTTAAATTCACTTGTTTTATTTCTTGATATCTTTGTAGGTGATTGGTCGGTAGTAAGCGCAAAACCATACTAACCACGGTAACTCGTTCGCTATTGGCTGCATCAAACCATTGCAGACAGTTGTCCAATCTGCTCGCGTATTCAATTGAAACCTCGATATCCATCTTGCTTGATTTATGAATTTTATCTTCATGCCTCCAATTGAAATTGCACGCTGTCTTACACCCAGGATACTGAAAGCAGACATATTAAAATCTCTTTATGAGAAAAAAATGAAACAAACATTTTTGCAATAATAATAATTATTATTTTTTCGATAATCTTCTTAAACAATACTACCGCACATAATTGAGTTTTGTTAATTTTGAAACTCCTCCTCCAGGAGAAGGGTAAATTTATGTCTTTCTTTCTATCTTGCTAAGATTTGTGGTAAGCAATCTAATGGTAATAGAAATTTCGTAGCAATAATTTCTTAGTAAGCTTATTAGTTCATTTGTATTATTTAAACCAATACATTGTTCGTTTCTTTTAAATGAATTATTTGTTTCATCAAGAATAACCGAATAAACTAAACTAGCAAACGAACTCTATGAATTTACAGTTTTTTTAGTAAAGAAATGAATTCATTTACTTTTTCACTTGAAAAGAAGGCTGGTGGAGAGGGGATTGGCTAAAGTTAAAACTAAGAAGATGCAGATGTTTAATCGAAAATCTTTTACAACTAAAAATTACACCATAATAAAGATTATTATTATGATATTAATTAATTAAATATATCATTTCATCACAGATTTATTTAATTTTGAAAACTTGCACTTTCTCAATAATCACAATATTCAAGCTGAAACATGAAAAAGTATATATCCTACATAAAGAAAACGTTGCTGAGATGTCACGTATAAAAGTTAAAAGAAGTAAATATGTAGAAAAAATATAACGTTTTTTGAAGCAGTAAACGTTAGATTTAGCGTGAAAAAGACGAGAGTGGTCGAAAATTGTTTGCCAAATAATTTATTTGAATAAAAGTTTTACTGTTTTCTACTTATTGTTAAATAAATCGGTAATCAAATTATGTTTCTATCTCCAATCAGGATTCTCTAAAATAAGGTAATTATATTAATTACGTGTAATTATATACTATAGTTAAAAGAAAAGTTACAGACTTGAAATGATTTATGCTCATATAAACGTGTAAACTCTTAAACGTAAAATTTACGTAAATAAAAATATCCTAAACACCCAAAATCTGCGCGATTTAGAGAGAAAATCTGGAACTTTTTGAAGATGTATTTGTGAATTAAGGTGAAGACCACACAATCAGTGTTTCTCAACCTTTTTACTTCTGCTCAAGAAGTAAAATATATCACATGTTTGAAGTAACTTCTTTATCGTAGAGAATTACAAAACTTTTTTAAATTTTTTTCAATTCTTCTCACTTGGTAAACATTACATTACTTGTTTAGAAGAAAAGTATTGCTTTTTGTATTGGTGGTAATGCTAAATAAAATTCATACTGCTCGTTCATCTTGTGAAAGAATTACCTTATGTACTACTAACTCCTAGGAATGTTTTATGGAACCCTTAATTAAAGTAAAAAACGAGTACCTACGACACTCGATCTCACCGTCATTTTTAAATCACGCAGATTTTCTTTTAATGACGTCTACCTTTCCTCCAATCAAATGGAATAACTCTTTTTAAGCGGCAAAATTTTGAACACTAATCGTTTGCTTTTTTTCAACAGAATTTAATATATTTAAAGAAACGATTTTAATTTCTTTCCGCACTGCTTCTAAAGGGTCAAGTTAATGAAAATTTCATGAAAAAAGAAGACAATTAATTTTCGAAAACGAATGTTTTAAAGGAAAGTATAATTTTATACCAAATTCTTAAATGTAATCAAAATTGGGGTAGTTAAAAAGTCTTGCGCACCCATTTACGGCCAATGTTCTTATTTTGGAACATAAGTAATTTCATCTTCGTCTGCTTTTTTCAATTACTTTGAATATAAATCGTCTGCGTTTTTTAGATATCGTCTGCTTTGCTCGGCCTTAAATGGATTAATGAAAAGGTATGCAGTTATGATATGTACTGCAGTAACCCCTCTGAAATACGACGCCTCCACAATACGACTTCCTCAAGGACACGACTTTATTTATACACACAAATAATATTTACATGAATCTCAAAACGACATGTCTAACCCCTAACATGCAACATCAATTTAAAATGTTGATATATTAAGGTTTATTTTTAATTTATATCTCATGCTAATGACTTTTTTAAAATATCAACTAAAATTGGTATTATTTTAAATAAATGTTCACATTTAAAAATTTTTCATTTCAATAAAAAATATTTTTATGCTAATTTCATGGATATATTTAATCAAAGTATGTTTTATTGGTAGAATAATAAACAAGTTACAATACTGTCATGACGTTATCAAAAAAGCATAATCTTTGAAACTCCCCCGTTAACGACCAG